>WARS01000063.1:0-247500 GCA_008933995.1 Datnioides undecimradiatus | reverse complement strand
ATCAGTGAGAGCTGCTAGCTGCGTTCTGGATGCCTCCAGGTGGCGAGATTACAAACATGTCCACCTGGACGGAGACCTAGAGCACATCCAAGGGATACTACATCCCATCTGGCCTTGAAACACCTCAAGCGTGGACCTCATGGAGCTGGGGTGGAGCTTCTACCTCAACCCAGACGAATATTCCTGCAGATGCAACGTCTTGTTCCAGCATCTTCTCCCTAAAGCTTGCAAAGAAGCAGTGAAATAAAACCTCAAACCCCGACAGCAGCTACACGTTCTGCTCTGTTGGGTTCCTGCAGTTGAAGAGGAGCCCACTCCACCCTGCCCGTGTCCTCCCACCGCCTCCGTTCAGGCTCTCTCTGCATCGTTTCCAGCCTTTTCTCAGCGCCGGCCTTCACATCTGCATACACAGACAGCTTCGAAGGTAGCCATCCCCTACAGACCCCCGCCCCCTCCTGTGATGTTGGTTAATTAAGGCGTTTGTGAATCTGCGTGTCTGTGCGTGTCACTTTGTGAGTCAAAGCACGTGAAGGCAACAATCGGTGACGTCTGTACGAGGGTGTGCTCGTGCTGAAGTACTGGCTGATCTCATGTTTTTGTAGCGGGCGTGTTGTCCCCTCGGATTGAATGACAAACCGGGTCTAAACGTCAGCGTCTTCGTCTGCAACTCGCCGTTTATTTGCAGGGCATCCGTTAGCAACGGGACAAACAGAGCGGCTTCAAGTCTCTCAGCCAGCGTTGTCGTAACGAGCTCCACCGGCCTCCTTTAATCCGATCTGGTCGTTGCAAATTCAAGTGCAGAGACTCTGTCCTGAAAGATCTGATTTGAGAAACAAATCTGATTTGCCTGCAGCCTGAACATAAGCCATCAGAGCATCTGCACCCACGGAGGACGGGCTGCTCATGCAGGAAGGCCGCCTCGGTTTTATAAACTGTCTTAGATGTTAAATTTAAGTCGTACTGGAGTTTATTTATTTCATTTTCAACAGATATCGACCCCTAACAGTCTCACAGAGCTACATGCTAATGCAACACGCTCATGACGTCAATGCTAACATGTGGACGTCATGCACGCCGATGTTCCCTGCCTTAGTTCAGCCTGCTAGCATGCTAACATTTGCAGAAAACAGCATTTTTTCAGTCTTAGTCCAGAGTATTGGAGAGACTGAAGAGTCAGTCAAGTTATAAGTGCATGTAATAACAAAACAGAGGAGAGATGATACTAAACACTGGACCGACATCACCATCCCCAGATCCACCTTGATAGCACAGCTAAAAGTGCTTTACAGCTGTAGTGTCACTGCTTATGACCCAAAATATCAAAGCTTCAGTCAGACTGAAGTTTAGTGGATTAATAAGCTTCAGCTGCAGTGGTTGCTAATCTTCCTAGGGTCCCCATAGAAACGATGACATCACCCAGACGTCCAAACATCAACTGACAGCCTGCAAATCCAGACGATAATGACATTATCAAGAGTGAAATGCCACATAACAATGCATGTTCAGCGTGTGCAGTTAATGACTTCCACCGACTGAAGGCTCCACAAGTGACAGTTGTGATGATCGTGCATCACCTGCTCTGTGAAAAAGACCCTTTTTTCCTTGTATATTTGCATTTCATGCAAATGCATGGATACAGGAGTCTTAATTCAGCCCCAGCGCTGCACCGTGACAGCCTGCAGCGCCTCACTGTGACATTCGCCCTGAAAACGCAGCGACGAGCTCGTCTTGCAGCTCTGTTTTGTGCAAGCTGGAGCGTTTTGTTGCACTTATCTGCAGCTTTTTGGACACAGATGATTCATTGCGTGACACTTAATTAAGTTCTTTACATGTTGATGCAGCCTGAAGACATTAACACCTCACGCCAGGTGAGCAAACCTGAAACGAGAGTCAAGTTGACCAGCCACAGTCCACACACCCCCACAGAAGAGGTCTAATCAAGTGAGATAAGTGTGTCACCTGCTTCACGGCTCATAATGAGGGAGACACAGCTTTGTGTTTGTGTGCTAAATGTTGTTCAGCCTGGAAGCTGCTGAGAGGGGAAAAGGTTTGAGACACAGCAGGAATCCTCTGGAAGATGTGTGTTTTTGTGCTGATGTTGCTGGACTCATTAGTGAATTTCACGGCTAAAGAGTAAAGAGCTGAGCGGCTCGAATCTGCAAAGCTCGTTCTGCGACGGGTTAGTTCAGAAATGCCCTTAATGAACCGAGAACACGTGGAAAACAGGTCCGCTTTAATGGAAAAACCCCGTCAGCTGTGTGCAACATGCAAACTGCTAACCCCAGACCGCTGCCGCCAGGCGGGAAACACGTATCTCCAACATCAAGACCTGCGTCAAACCCTGTCATTTCCAGCATTTCTGATTTACTCCTCAACCCGCGGAGGAGGCAGCAGCCGCGTCATTGCAACAGGATGGTAAAGTACGAGCAGCGAACTCTGTGGGATTATTCCTTCTGTCTATTTCTTTCTTCAGACGACTGAAAAGAAAAGTTCTCTCCCCAACTCCAGCCTGCGTGCATTCCTCATGCTCTTTGTAGCTCTGCACACCTACACGCGCCTTGCTCTCTCTGTCTTGATGTTTGCAGCTAATGAATGTTTAAGGAGGATGCTCCACAGCCGAAATAATGACGGCACGCGCTCGACGGCTCGCTCCGCAAATTCAGACGCGTATGCAGTATGCGCGCCGACGAAGATGCGGAGTTTAAAATGTTGCCATTAGCAGAGGAAGACAGGCAGGAATGTGTGTAACACGTGAACAGAAATACACACACACGGCTGCTAAGTTAGCTGCTTGTAAGCCACCATGTAGATTCAGTATTCGCTATGCATGCTGCACGGCTAGGACGCACACATACATGTTTCCCTGGGCGGCCGCCGCTCCTTTCCCTCTTTCCAATATGGAGCGGGCTTCACTCTGCCGAGAACAAAGTGTTTGTTTTATTTTAGATCACAGCTCCTGTGTGGGCACGGGGTCAGAGAGGGGTGCACTGCAGAGGGAAGCATGAGGCGTGCTTTGAGCTGCGGCCATGGGAGTCTCGGTAAACAGCGCGGCCGTAGGTGGTGGCTTTAGGTCTGCGGTCGATCCAGCTGCCTGGGCCCGCTGAAGGCTGATAAAGACGAGTGTGTGTGTGTGTGTATCTGTGTGTTTCCCAGCATATAAGTGCGTGAATGTGGGTTGCAAAGGCTGCATCAAAGTGTCTCTCCATCTATAGGAGCGATAAAAACTTCATTTGGGTGGTGCAGGATGTGTGTGCTGTCTGTCCGCAGCAGGAGCGTGTGATCAGCAATCAGCGCGGGCTTCTGGCACACAGCGCGCATCTGATTTCATAGCGCATGATTCTTTAACGCGTTTCCTCTCGTTTCTGATCTTTTCACTGCGAACTCATCACCCGTAATCATCCGCCTCCTTCAATTTAACCCCTTTTAACTTTTACAGCTCTGGTGTCAGGTTTCCGTCTGACGCATACGACTGCTTCGCTGGTTTCTCTGTGAGTCTTGATCTGAGATTTTAGGGAAGATAGTGAGGGAACTCAGCAGTAGTCGGGTCTTGTCGTCTCAATGTGACATTGCAGTAGAGTCCGGAAAGTCACTGCACCCGCAGAGAGACAGTTCTGGCTTTGTCCTCCCAACAAATCCACAGAAGGTCATTTTTACATTTTTACAACTGATTTCATTGGCATCAAAGAGTGCAAGTCGTGAACACAATATTGACATATTATCGCATATTAAGTTGATACGTTGAACGTTAGCTGACATTTCCACATCCAGCAGTTACGATGTTGCATTGTTGGGACTTTTCATCCTGATCCAGCATGTCTTTGTCCACACATTTGCAAAACTAACGCCAAAAAATACAGTTTTGCACTAATTAGCGAGTATCTGCATGCTAACACATTAAAGGGTAACACTATGTACATTAATCTGCCTAACATCAGCATGTTAGCTTATTGCTGTGAGCATTTTAGCTGTTAGCACGGCTGTAATCTCCAATATTCACCCTCTATTATTGCTTTTTGGACATCTCTAGGTCTTTAGCCACAAATGTTGCACTACACGTTCACCAGCTAGTTGCTAACTGTCTCTGTATACTGTTGGCTGCTGAGCAGGTAGCACAAGGTCGGTGGTCGACTCTGTACGGAGACCTAGAGCACATCCAAGGGATACTACATCCCATCTGGCCTTGAAACACCTCAAGCGTGGACCCCATGGAGCTGGGGTGGAGCTTCTACCTCAACCCAGACGAATATTCCTGCAGATGCAACGTCTTGTTCCAGCATCTTCTCCCTAAAGCTTGCTAAGAAGCAGTGAAATAAAACCTCAAACCCCGACAGCAGCTACACGTTCTGCTCTGTTGGGTTCCTGCAGTTGAAGAGGAGCCCACTCCACCCTGCCCGTGTCCTCCCACCGCCTCCGTTCAGGCTCTCTCTGCATCGTTTCCAGCCTTTTCTCAGCGCCGGCCTTCACATCTGCATACACAGACAGCTTCGAAGGTAGCCATCCCCTACAGACCCCCGCCCCCTCCCTGTGAATCGGAAAAGGACGTAACTGAACCCTGACATCAAGCTCGCAAAGCCGAATCTTGATAATTCAACTGAAACAACTCAATAATAAACAAAATTGACACAAAAGCGGCCAGCTTTTGAATTTCCAACCGCTCTTAAATGCACCACTTGTCAATATTACACACTTATATGGATAAATATTACGTTTGTAACCACAAAAAGCCTATAAAGTTGAGGGATAGCATGCATCTGATAACATCTGCAGCACGTCTGCAGGGGCTCATGAGCTGTGTTACACACAGGCCCCAGATCGATCCATAACAACAGTAAAAGGCAAAAACAAAATGGGAAAATGTGCGACATAATACTGGAAAGCAGCGGTACATAATAATGGCCTCAGGCTCGCCTCCACGTCCCAAACGCACACTCAGACACACACTGGACACGTCCCGGCACTGGCTCATGTAAACAGGAACAACAGCGATGGAGGCCATCCATCCGTCTGTCCCTCCGGCTAAATCCTGATCACAGTCCGTCTGCTGCGAGCGATCAGAGCCGACAGCACGACACACACAGAGTCCGGCTCGCCTCTCATCCCCGACCGTCTCATCACTCCATCGCCTCATTCCTTCATCTGTCCACCCCCTCCCCGAACGGATGCTGCATTGCATCCACAGCGAGACGAGGAGCACGAGGGCGTGATGGTGAAATGATCATCCGGCTGAGAGAAAAACAAACAAATACAAACAAATACATCTCAGAAACTAGCTTGAAGTTTTAATTTCAGAGACGCTTCTCGCTGACGGGGCAGCGCAGAGGTAGAAGTAACCCGTCATCATGTCATGAAGTTTGCATAAACGTTGTTTCATGGAGGAAAAATGTGGTAAATCTACCCCTCTGAGGAGTGCTGCCTCTCAAAGCCAGACCCACTTTCAGCCGGGAGTCATAAATCTATCAGAAACTGGTTGTTAGCCACATTTTGCACAGGTGCACGTCTCTGGGAAGCAGAAATCCTGAAGTGAAGGATCCAGATTTTACCGTGTTCATGCAAAATCGAAGCGCAACAGCAGACGGTGATCTATAATAACACGTTTTAAAATGCAGTGTTGGTTTGTATGGTATCTAGCTGCGTTGCATATAATATGATGCAGTAAAACGCTGAATCACCGGCTGTGCTGGACGTGGGTACTGGCTGTGGTTTGGACACCGACTGTATTCCCGGCCGACCCTGTGATGCCGCTGCGGCAGCTCTCTGACGGAGTTCAGGAATTCAGCAACTCTGACTCAACGCTCAGCCGGCCCTGCACGCCGTCACCGTTACACCCATTATAAACTAACAGGTCACACCCATGATCCTGACAACCAGAGCAAAGCCAGGACAACAACAGCAGCAAACCACAGCCGCAGCAATGGCCAAAGCTTAATCACTGAATCAGCTGAAGCGCTAATCACAGCTACAGTCTGTCACCATCAGCCTGTTATCATGGCCCAGCGCAGACAGCTAGCTTAATTAGCCTCGGTTAAACGCTTGACGTGCAGAGGCTGATGTAGAGACACAAGTCTGGGCTCAGAGATTCATGCAGCACACGTTTCCTTCCTGCCCTGCCCTCACTGTGTTCGCGCCTCTCACCGTCACCTGAGCTTCACACTCATCTGCACACCTGCTCCCGATTCCCTCATCTGCCCCCCCTGTATATATAACACGAGTCCTGCAGCCGTTGTCCCCCCCCGGAGTGTTTGATCGGTGCAGATCCTGCCTTCTTCTCCTGTCACCCCGCCTGCTCTCTCGATTTTAGCTGTGTTTGTTGTTTATACTGAGTATTCTGCCTTCAAGCTGCTGTCACAGACCAAGCAAGTGCAACCAATGGTGGAGTTACTGAAGACAAATTCAGGTTCTGCGTCGGATATATGTACGTTTATTTAGAAAAGGCTGTGCACAAACACGTTTATGCTGCATTATTAATGTTTGGAGCATGAATTTGTTTGTTTCAGACGTTAGCGTCTTTAAAAAAGCTTCCAGGGAACAGGTGCATCAGTCTAAAATGTGGATAATTGCGAATAATTAAAATAGAAAACACGTCGACAATGTTTCCTGTCCTTTGTGGCCGGCGTTTAACTGATTCAGACAGCTACAGGGTAGTGCGGCTATGCTAACCTAAATGATTAGCATGTTAGCTTCCACTCCTCCAAACTTTTAATTCGGCCTTGAAGAGCTAGTTCTTCGTCTGCTCCAGTCGTGGTTTAATTCACTCAGTTATATAATTTCAGCCCCTGGGATGCTCATGTAAATCTATAAATTCCTTCCCTGCAGAAGGAGCGAGTGTGGAAACGAGAACAAAAGGTAGATTCGATGTCGGCGGCACCTCTGAGCCCAGCGGAGCGGTTATTCAGAGCGGGGATGAGCTCACATTATCAGGGATAAGCTGCTCTAACAGCCCACCCAGCCAGCCTCCTGCGCTCCTGCATTGTTCCAACACGCTCTGACTCACAAAAGGCAAAAATACACTGGGACCTCGGTGCCACGGTGCCTCCTTGCTCTCCGTGACTCACAAAGCTGGACTACATTTAGCCCGCAACATCCGTCGCCAACACAGCGCCTGAGAGCTGCGTGCAACCTCCTGAAATGTTACAGCAGAGCAGGCTGAAACTCAAATATTATAAGAAAAACACCTCAGGGATTTGTTTGATCGCTGAATTCTGCAAAGCTCATCAACAAATCCTCAGATAGTCACGTCTCAGATTCTCATTTTTGTGATTTAAATCAGACTCGGAGCGGGCGAACGAGCGAACGTTTCACTCGGATCGATGAAATCAGGTGATGTCTTTGACGAAAAGTCGTCTCCAGGTGCATTTGTTGTGGTTTTTTTCACCCGCGCAGACTCAAAAAACAGGCTTTTCCGCCTTCGTACAGTGGTTTTTATTAGAATCGGTCTCCGGGTGCAAACATTTAACCCCTGCGCCGTGATTTTTATGTTTTTCTTCTGTGATTACAGCAGCACAAGTCGCGGCTGCCGGGATACATAAAGGCTGGAAATGCACTCTTCTCCTCTGTGATAAATGGGTGCCTGACATTTTAGACCCAATCATAGTGCAATCAAGGCGAAGCACTTCAGCTGAGCTATAACAACACACCACCCTCAATTTACCCAGAGTTCCCCTTGTGCACTTTCAAATGAACAATCCTGTAAATTGCGACGCGGAGCAGCATGCGTGCAACACGTAAATACCTGGTTATGGAATTAATAAAATCCAATGGGTTCGAGTTTTTCCGCGACACGGGAATCGCTGCTGCTGCGAGGTCCCGTTTCAGTTTTGTGTTGCAAGGGAATGTGTTTGTTTGTGTCCGAGAGGCTCTTGTGTACACATGTAAAAGCCTGTTTAGACATTAACAAGAGATTTAATGCGTTTGAGTGCATGATCCACGGTGCACAGCTGCGTGTGTGTGTGTTATTAGGCAGTTAAATGTGATCTTGTGAGAGCGTGTAGCCTGATATCCCGAATGAGTGGCCATTTCGTTGCTCATCAGTCTCTCTGAGGTTCTTGTTAGCTGTGCTCTGTGCAGGGAGGGGTGTGCTGTCTGTCTAATGCTACATTTATATAAAACAACAGAAACTTGCACTTATCTTGACGCGCATGTGATGCATTTGCAGCGATGCAGTGCAGCTGTAATTGCTGCTACAGTGCTGCTACAGTGCAACTTGCAAATAAGATCATTTTCATTTCTGTTTGAGAGACTTTGCAGTTTGGTGTCTTGCAAGCAGATTCAATTCTGCAGCAACAGAAAATATATAACACTACATGCTGTGACAACCCTAAGCACCTCTGTGTATCTGAATAGTGAATGTTAGCATGAAACAAAACTGGTTAGCTAAATGCTAACAAGCGCTAAATGACAGCAGGTACAGTTGTTTGCCTCGGTCACTGTGTTAGCTCAGCTTGCTAAGTACATTTGCTAAGTAGCACTAAACAAACAGACTGCAGCTGTTTCAGGACTTTCCCTTCAGTCTTAAACCAAACTCTCCGACGCGTCGTTTCAACACAGCAGCTGCAACTCTGAGGGCAACGTGGAGGCGTGTTGCAAGGTTGCGTTGCCATGCGTCCAGTAATTGTTGATATTATCGCCCAAAAGCCAAATGACGCCTGACTGAAGTGCATTGCCATCCCCGGAGCTAAAGCGCAGGCATGGCTGAAAAGTCAATAACTCGTTCATTAAATATTAAATTCATGTAGATTGTCGACAAGTAGAGGCATTTATATATATTGAGTGAATAAAACACATCGGAGGATATATGGACCTGATGCAAAGAGACGCCGGAGCGCAGGAAAGAGCAGCCGAGCGGCGCGTGCAGCGGGCGTTTGGGGCAACATTGAATTATCTCTGCATCGCTCTGGCCTGTCTGCACAGCGGCTGACTCACAGAATGTAAAGACAGAAAAATGCATATCCTCTCTGTCTTTTTGCCATTTCAGGATTCACTTCATCTGTGATGATGCTTCTGATTACAGCCGCGATTACATAAACGACAAGAGAAGTGCGAAACAGAGGACGTGGGAGGGGGAGGACCGAGAGGTGCTGAGGCAGCCGGTCTGCAGGCTGGCACCGCCATGGCAACAGCGGGTCATAATGACAGACAGGCAGACGGGGTGGTGGTGGTGGTGGAGGTTGGGGGGTATGCACACACACACTCACACACACACACACACACACAGAGCATCATGATTGCTTCAATCACAGTCACATCAAACACGCCGCTTTGCATTTTGTTTTTGTGCCCCATAAGAAGCAATTTGTTCATTCGTTCAGGCGGGCGTGCTGGATGGAGGTAATCTCCAATGACTGATTGCGGGCTGAAATGTCTGGCGTGGGTCTTCGGGGAAATAGAAACCATTTAGAATCAGAATCTTAATTGAGCAACTGTCGCTGTGTGTTATGTATGGCCGCAGATGAAGAGTGTGTGTGTGTGTGCATTGCTCTAATATTCAGAATAATTCAAGTCTGTGTGCATCTGAATAAATCCGCATCTGAAACTAAAGAACCACACATTCACTGGCAGATGAGTTGAAATCATTCAAACTTTATTCGTCACGTTCGTCACCATCAGTCACTACAAAGCTTTGGGGCCCCTAGCTCTGATTGTCGTTAGCCGTTTGTTCAGAGGCCCCCGTCAACGAACCCGAACGCTTCGGCTCAGTCGGCAAACAAAACAAAGAGAGAGAGAGACTTCTCAGGTTCACAGACAAGATGATGAATGACGAGCAGATCGAAGAGGCGCTGGAGGAAGATACAGTCACTGTTTGGCTTCCCTGCAACGTAAGAGCTCAGCGGAGACAAACATAATGATAACAAACAAAACAACAACAGTTTTGTGACGCCACACTAAGAAGAGACGCTTGTGCTCGCGACGACAGCACTGTCCAATCAGAAGAGCACTTAGAGAGACTCACAGCCGCAGAGAAAGGGCTCGTTAATGAACCGTCGACGCAGACAGCAGGGAGATATATGTTCAAACACCTGTTCACACTGTAGCGTTCAGTTCGTTCACCACACAGCTGAGTGGCTTCCTGCCTTTAGGTCGTCGGGCTGCTGCGCTCTGACTGACTGTACCTGAACCCAGCCCGGTTCTGGAGACGTAAAGCGTTCAACAGACAGTTTTAAAATGATTTACAATCTGTAAAAATACAAGAAAAATCCAAATTATCACCTTAAAATTAATAAAATAAACAATTTCCCGTCTTAAATAAATCAGAGTGTTATTTGTTTTAGTTAATATTATTATTATCATTATTATTATCATTATTATTATTCCCAAACGTCCAGTTTACAAAGCATTCAGAGTCATTGCAGAGCTGCCTTTGTCCCATTTCTCTTGGTTATACATCACATGTATACAACAAAGGGACATGCTGATATTAAATAACAGTTAAACTGCTGAGTTTCACAATTGTTTTATGGTTTTATGATCAGATATTTGGACTCAACATACATGTGTGATTGTATATTTAATATTTCTTATTCGTTTATTTAATATTAAACACTTTGGCTCAGTGAGCGACAGACAAACACATGAAATCAGTGTTTTCCAGTTATTCTACAGCAGGTTGAAGCAGCTCCACTCAAAGCCAGTGTGTTTTATTAAACATGTAGCTCCTTAATTAAAGTATAGTTCAAGATCAGCAAACAAACATAAACAATAAAGCCGGTGATGTTCTATGTTTGTCACCAAATCCCATGGAAAGACGAAACCAAACAAACGATTGATCCTGCTAACGTCTTAGCTATCTTTTTCCCTATATCTCCCACCTTAGTCACTTGTGCACTAAGTTTGTGTTCATCCACAGCTGAAAGTAGTCCCAAACAAACGCTCATCTCACTCCTGTTTGAGTAAAAGGCTCTAAAAACTAGATATCGACTTACACGCTGTTGGTTTTTGGGTCTTTTCAGGAGATTTGTTGTATAAAAGCATGAAAACACCAGCATTATCCTTCAAAGTGAGTTGAGCCAAGCACCGTTTTTACAGTGTACGTACCTCGAATAAATATTACACATATCTGAACACATACCAGTAAATAAATAAAATAAAAAGCCCCACTGTGCAGCTCGGGCTCTCAATCCCAACGTTCTCACCAGATAAGCACACTTTTTGAATTCATATATTCACAGCCACTTCATAAAAACAGTTTATCCACTACTCCCGTCTGTTTTCCCACGCGCTTCGCCTTTTTATTCCTGTCAGAGTGGCAGCGGCGGCGGCGGTTTGTGTGTTTTTCATTATTCTAACGCACGGTGCGACAGGCGCCGACCACAAAAAGCACTGTGTGGTCGAGCACTTAAGCGCGGCTGAATGAAAGATTAATTTAAGAAGCGACTACACTTGTTTCAGTGTGCGGTTTTCCAGAAGTGGTCTTTGTAGCTTTGCATTATGCAAAACATGTATATAATGAATATTTTACAGCGCCTCCACGTGCCTTAATCCACCTCGATCCCAAAGAACAGGTTTTTAATCCAGTGATTCATGAAAAATAACAGTTAAAAATACAGAAATGGGGCTCTTCAGGTTCCAGTAATAAATAATACATAGTTTCAATAAATCACACGCACTCACACACGCTTTACTTCCTTTTGTTGCCATGCCAACTTGGCCGGCCGTGAGAAAAGACTCGCGCACGCTCGCACGCTCGCACAAATACCTTCCCCCGCCCCTCAGTTACTTAGCGGTGCCCTGCTGATGGCCGGCGGCATAAAGGAACATAAATGACACGTTAAATACGAGCATTAAAAATGGATCACGGCTGAGATAAGCGATGACATCTCAAGATCCCGGCGATAAAAACCCAGCCGGCCCCTTGCGACGCTTTAAGCATCGCACAGTTGCGTCGTCCTCCTGCGCTTCCAGGTTCAGAGTGACCTAGTCTTGGTTTTCTTGATAAAGGTGCACGCCCCTGTTACCAAAGAACCCTGACTATAGGAGGGAGGTAAGAGGAGATGATTAACTTTAAACACTGCGACCCAGTCTTTGTCCTGTCGAGTTGTTTATTTGTTTGTTTGTGCCAGCGTGTGATGCCTGGGGTTGCTGGTAGCTCCTTAAATCCCTTCAAACAGAAGATATGAGGCATGGAGATCTTATTGCAGTAACACCCCACATCCATCGCAAGTCATCGCAAAACACTCGGCTGGTGGTCCGAGGGAGACCGCGGACCAGAGGTGGACTGGTCTGGATTGAGAGTCAGGGATGAGAAGGAGGAGGATGGACGGTCGAAGGGTGATGGGACGGCGGCGTCATGCGTATGTTCAGTCTCTGCATGAGTAACCAGTCTTTAGGATGACCCTTTCTTGGTTTCGTCATTACCCTTCCTGGCTTTTAAACCTCCATCCCTCCATCACTTTGGGCTCTAGAGTTCGTAAAAGCAGAGAGGAGCTGTAGATTGTGCTGTCGTATTAATGGTTGGAGGTCGTCTCAGCGTCTTTCTGGCCTCTTCGGAGGCTCTTTGGAAGCCTGACAGCTGATCCCTTCATGTCATTATGTCTCTCTCAAGGACATTAATGGCATATGTTGGGGAGAGAGAGAGAAAGAGACGGAGAATAAAAGCAAGTAATGTGATACTGGGCCAGTGTGATGCACACAAAGCCCACTCTGTGCCTCACAATAGGCAACGATATCGCCACTTCCCCATTGAGTCCCGGTCGCACATAACAGATTTGCTTCAAAGGACCACTTTCGC
Organism: Datnioides undecimradiatus; assembly: GCA_008933995.1. Taxonomy (NCBI): domain Eukaryota; kingdom Metazoa; phylum Chordata; class Actinopteri; order Lobotiformes; family Datnioididae; genus Datnioides; species Datnioides undecimradiatus. Next base: position 234,779 of record WARS01000063.1, on the reverse strand, counting down.
CTAAAACCCTCTCCCATCCACTGTGGTCGGGCGTGCAGAGGCGTGCGATTGAGCCGAGTCGTAGTGTTGATTTCTCCCGTCGTTGCGTCTGCCAGCCGTGATACTGTTTCACAGACCACAGAGGGGAGAGATTCAAGTTCAAGTCCAGATATGTCTGACCCCCTTCCCCCCCTTCTTTCCGTCACAGTCTCTGTCTGGAAGGGACAGGGGAGACATTGAGTCAAGAACAACCCAGACTCTTACCCCAAGAACGCCCCTGTTCCCAACACCCTGAACGAACCAAACAACAAGACTGTCTCAAGGGTCGGGATGGGTAGAACAATGCAGTCTGGTGGGCACTCGGATTATGTTCAAGTCTTGTTTTACAGTCTATGAGTCCTGGGTCTGTGAGGATTTAGGCCCCGGTTGTGTGATCCGACCTTGGGTTCCTGGAGCAGGCTTTGAGGTGGGACCTGTTTCGAATACAGGGCCGGGGGCTGCAGGGGGAGGTTGGCTGCGTTGCACTTGAGGATGTCGAGGCAGGGCTGTGCGTATGGGCTGCTGGGGAGGATGTGACTGCTGGAGCTGGTAGCCCCGACGGTAGCGCAGTGATTGGGAACGTAGGAGCACCCGTGTGTACTGGACCTCTGGCATGATGAGCTTGAGGCAGAGCTCCTGCGCCTGGCTCGAGAACCCACGGCTGAGATTAACGGGAAGGTCGTAGCCCACGATGTCGACTTTTCCGCTTGGCTGCCATGGCCGGAGGTCCTTGTTTTTGATCTCTGCGGCCGACCGCAGGAGTGGCATTCGCCCACCAAAGCAGCTTCTCATTAGCCTCTCTTGGGCTCGCCGAAGGAGTCGGACCTCCCTTGCCACACAGGCTGGACCAAGAGCTGAAAGCTGGCGCCACAGTGAGGCGTTGAAGTGATCGTAGAGACGTGCATCTAAGGAATTCCAGGCACGGATCTTTGAGGGAAGGCTCGGCGTCAGGCTCCGCTTTGAACTCGGCGTCCGCATGTTGAGCTTAACGTACAGAATGTCATCCATGTCCCACGAGAGGAGATGGCGAAGGAGAATCAGGGACTCGTCAAAGTACTCAGCAATCATCACCAGCGAGAAAACGCGCTCCACCTCCGCCAAGAAGGTCCGCGCATACACCACATCTGTTGCTGGGCGATCCTTATCTCCGCCCAGGTCAAAGGCCAAGGTGTTGCGTGCATACATGGAGTCCTTCTCGTCCGGTCGGTAGTAGCGCCAAGGCTCCTCTAGGAAAGCCTCCAGGGAGCCGTTGGGGACCCTCTTGAAGCTCTGACAGTACTGGTTGTAGTAACTGAACAAGGATTCAAACATGGAGCCGGGCTCTCTGAGGATTGTGATATATATCGTGTCGTTGGGCATCAGGCGCTGCAGCTCTGCCTTGCTGAAGCGCATGTGGCTGGTGATGATGTTCGGCGGCAGCGTGTGCGGGTGGACAAAGTGGGTGGTGAAGGAGCGCGGGTAGCAGAACTGGTGGCCGCAGGCCTGCACGGGCAGCGCCACCGTAAGGTTGTTGCGCTCTGCGAAGCGGAAAAGCAGGTTTTGCATGGTGGTGCTGGCCGTTTTGTGGGTCTTGAGGAAGGCCACATTGGTGTGCTTGGGTTTCAGGCCCGGTGCTGGGTGGGAACGGAGGGCAGGACATCCAAGGTGGAAGGCCTCCATGGTCCTGCAGAAGGAAAAGGAAAGTATAATAATGTACTTGAAGCTCCATTAGCTCCAGAGAAAAAGCAGAAGCTATTTCAAATAAAATGGCGACATTAGAGACGTAACTGCGCACACGCTGGACAGATAATGGAAAAGACTGAAGTGTAGAGCGGGACAGAGGTAGCACAGAAGTAAAAAACGAAATGAGAGGAGACGGAGGAAAGGGGGCAGACGATGAAGCAGGATAAAGCCACCGGGGGAACGCAGCGTCGGAAACTGAGAGTGTAAGATAATAACGGGAGTGTCTGAACTGCAGCTGGGTGATAAATCAACATTATCATTTAATGCCTCCCAGTGAAATCATAGTGTTATGCTATGAGCTTTAATGTGCCAACCTTTCACAAATACATGCAAATGAATCAGCTGCACCCGACTATGATTAAACAGCAAAAAGCAATGTCAATTTGACGTGTCCCAGCACTACTACATGCTAATAAATACCGATTTCTGCATGTGTAAAACGGAAAATGTTGCACCATATGAAGCTTAATTTTGGGCCAAACTATAATTAAGATGAATATTAATGGTGCAGTCTTACCAGTGACTCGTTTCGAGCGCGTACATACCGACTATCCTGCAGAATTACGCCACTGCAGGCTGAACCAGAGGGTATTTATATCTATATATATATTAGGGCACTATATTGAAAAGGTGTGGAAGTGGAGAGACGAGGCGGTATTAATGTTTCAGCGAGTGGAGACAGTAATGACAGGAATGAAGAAAAGGTTTTATGAGCAAAATGTTAAGTCAAACAGAACGCGCGGCTGTCAAAGATCTACGATCCCTCTGCTTTTATAATTGGTCCCTTGACCAAGTTGGAAGTGCATTGGCACTCAAAGTGTTATAATAAGCCAGCCCCCCTATTATTTGTCTTTAAAAAGGAAAAGACAGGCGCTGCGTTAAAGGAGTTTTTCTAAGTTATTAGCACCATATGGGCACATAGGAGGTTATGGAGGGGGTGCATGTGTTTCAATCACTCACCAGCTCAAGTGGCCCCCATGGTGCAGCAGGAGACTGACGGTGCTGATGGCAACGAAGACCAGGAATATCTTCTTCTGCCACATCTCTCTCTGCTTCACTGGGACTGTGGGTAGGGTGGAGAGGAGGAGAGCGAGGTGAACAGAGGACAGGAGCACGAGGCAGAGGAGCGCAGAGAACGAGGGCAGGTGGAGGTGTAATGAGAAAGCGGGAAGATTGAGGGCGGCGGTGGATATTGTGGAGAGAGACAAGAGGGAGGTTCAGAGGGAGAAGAGATGAAAGGAAGCAGAAATGAGGAGTGGAAGGACAGGAAGACGAGGGAACAGAGAGAGGAAGAGACGGACACGGTGAGGAGGATTTATTCAGCAAATAACAGCCGGGCTCCATTAGCAGCCGAGGGTAGTGAGGCCTGGCTTTTGTCACTCTGTAATAATACAGTGAATGATACCTTCATTACCTTCCACAGCTGTAACAGCCACATTCGCTGTTCTACATTCTGTTGGCTCCAGCTCTGCACAGATGGCCCCTGCACATTGGGTCCCGTCACTAACCAGGGACTGAAAACCGACAGCGCTTCGCCGCTGCACGAACGCCCCCCTCCACCCTTGTCACTTGACCCACGCCGCCGAAACGCCACGACAGCAATGGAACCTGGGAAGGAGTCCAAGCCTCTCTCGACGGCATCTCACTTGCATAACAATGGCCGACGTCTCTCTCCTTGATTACACTGTCCTGCTACCGTCCACTCGCATGCCGGACAGCCCCAGAAGCCAGCTTGCGTTAGTTTACACCGCGAACGCCATTTGGTGGATGCTCTTATCCAAATCATGGTTTTGAGCGTGGACGGCCCCGGCGGGAAACTCTTGACCATGGCGGCGTTGCTGCCACCCACTCAGATAAACAGGATTATTAAGGGTTTGCTGCACATGCACATGCACATATAACAAGCGCCAAATCTGTCAGAGCATCCTGTTGTTTTGATTCAGATTCACTCATTTCATCATCCAGTAATCTGTCAGCTCTGTTTTTGATTACTCAGCTTCTCATTTTGTCTAGAAAATACTGAAAAAAGGTTGGAGCTGGTTACCAAACGTTGAACGACGTCTTGAATTTGCTCGTTTTCTTTGAAAAAAAGCCCCAAAAGACTCATTTTATAAAGCAAATAATGACATTTGGGATGCCAGAACCAGCAAATGTTGACTTATTATGTCATTTTTTAATTAAATTTAACAGATTTTAATCATGATCTGGCTGTAAAAATAGAAATATGGCTTGTAGGAATGGTTAAATCACTAAAACAGAGAGCGAACCTTCAGCCCAAAACACAAAGCTCATAAATTTGATGAGACGGGACGTCACTTCCAGAGTAAATCAAACAACAGCGGCGGAGCAAAGTGACCTCCAGGTTCAAGTACAATCAAGATACAGCAGTAATTAAGCATTTGCCGAAGACTTGACAGCTGACCTCCTCTGCAGACGATTAGGGTGGAAACATGAACGCCGACATTCATTTCTGTTTTATTTAAAAGATCGAGTCCAAAACACACGAACAGCTGCGACCGTGCTGCCTCACTGCCTCGGCTCAGGAGGAACGTGCGTAAACACACACACATGTGCAAACAGTCACGTCAGTAGCCGCAGTAACAGATGAACAGATTGTTGTGCTCAGTCTGGTTGTTGGGTAATCTTCATTAGAAGTCAGTGCGGCATTGGCTCTGCCCCTCTGATGACCACAAATACAATCTTATTTCCTATTTCATACATTTTTAAAGATAATAAAACTCTTTTTTTGATTAAAACTCATTTAAGAAGCTAAAGCCGGACACTTTTTACGTGTTTTGCCTGTTAAATCGCTTTAATGATTGGCCAACTGACCCTTTCCTGGCGACTGAACGATGGTCTAAGCTTTCTAAAGTTATTATCTTGCATCCGAACCTTGAAACATCGGTGACGAGACACTGACGCAAGAAACAGGAACTTTGCTGCTGCAGGAGGCAGCGCAACCGGTTGCCCATCATGCTTTTAACTCCTCGCAGCGCGTGACATAGCTCACCCTTGAACAAGACGTAGTTTGGCTCTAAGTGCACGGCTCACTCCTTCTCCCAAAGTATCTTCTATATATATAGCACACCAAAATCGCTCTGCACAGCAGCTTTTAGACGAGGTTCAGCAGCACTTTTAAGGGCCGGGAAAGGTTCCTCTGCACTCTTTAATAAATAAAATGTTGTTTTTTAAAAAGCAGGCGTTTGTATGTTTTGTGTGAGCACAGTCTGAGGAGTTGGAGGTGTTCCTCTTGGTGTTTCAGCCCCTCAAGAATAAGCAAGTCATTTGCTGCTATTATATCTCTGCACAGCATGAAAAACAACCTGCGGTGACTTGAAAATTGCCTGAGCCGGGTAATCCATCGCATTAAACACGACACCTTAATGTGTTTCTGCCACGGCTCCTCTTTTATTTCCTTTTTCCACCGCGCCCGAGTCGAGTGCTTTCATATCTGTGCCCTCGTCACATCATCCTCCCCTTACTGTTAATCACCCGAGGAGGAGATTGAAATCCCTCCCAGGACACGCACACACACACACACACACACACACACACCTCAGCCACTTCACTTGTCACATCACTTTGCGTGTAGCGTGGGACTGAGCGGCTGTTTTGGATTTTACAAACAGCAAATAAACCCCCGAAAGGTGCGTTCAGACAGAAGTGAGTATTAGAGTCACAAACGAAGGGGAAAGTCACTCTGAGCGTCCCACATCTGTGGGACGATTGCACAACAGGAGCTGTAGGGCTCTAATTCCAGGATGCACAGAGAGAGAGACACACAAAGGGAGGAAGTGGATTAAGAAGAAGAACTTGTTCGTAGCAAATAAACACGGCCTGTAAACAGAGTCAAATGAACAAGAAGGCAGAAGCTCATGTCTGCAGCCATGTTCGCTGCTCTGTGAGGCTCTGATGAGCTAAATGCTAATGTCAGCATGCTAAAATGCACGCGATTGGTGACCTTTAGCAGACGCAGTGTTAACCGTCTTGGCGGTTTAGCATAGTGGCATGCTAAAGGCCCCACGAAGAGACACACATGTAGCGTAAAAAGATGCAAAACAGCCACAGACACATGCAAAAGGAGACGTCAAACAGCTGCAGAGGGACGCGCAGGTAGCCACAGAGGGTCAAAGTCTGGGTTAGAGTAAGTACAGTGAGACGCTCGCACGTGATCTGACACACAACAAAGGGAACGAACAACGTTATATAAACACACATCAGGAACGGGAAGAAGGTTGACACCAATGATCTACAGGAAGTAGACAAAATTAAACAGGAAATAGTTGTAGTAGTTCTTTACTTAGAGTGAGCAGAGCTGCTGCAGGACTGTGAAGGTAAACATGTATTATTTACTGAATCAGCTCAAGCTGTTGTCATTCTTAAGACGCTAAATACAATGTTTTATCCTTATAGATATGATGACCAAAGCTGCGAGAAAAGACCAAGAGCCACGCTAAAAGCTTATTTCAGCCACCGCATCTACGCATCCAACTCCAACATCCTCACATTTCCTTAAAAACACACCTGCACGACGAGGAACGAGCTGAACTTTTCATCCACTATTCCGCGAAATGTCACCTTCTCCAAGCCGGTCAATTACATTTAGCGACGGCGGCCTCCTCGGCTCGAGGTTAGGTCCCATTTGCATAAGAAAATGTCACAGTAATGCCTGTTTTGAATGGGTTTGAATGAAACCAAGCTTCAGAGGGGGACGCGGGGCTGCGGCGAGACGCGCCACTGCAGCGGCCGATGCTAGCCGCTTGATGCGTCAGCGCAACGGCAGCGTGCAGCAGGGATGCGGCGGCTGTTTCTGTAAGAGGAGCTGGATGGTAGACCTGTGTGTGTGTGTGTGTGTGTGTGTGAGAGGGGATGGAGGTAGATCATATGTCACAGAGAGTTAATAAGAAAGGAATTTAAGTGGCTTTCAGCAGACAGAGTCGACCTCCCCAGCCACCCTCACGCGCTGCCTCCTCCTCCTCCTGCTGCTCCGACACTCTGGCCTCTTTAATTACAAAGGTCTGATTGGGTTTCTCTTACGATCGCTCCTGATATGAAAGCATGGCGAGGAGACACCGGATCCCTTTGTTGGCAATGATTTACAGAAAAGGGGAGCGGCGATACCTCATCGCATATGCGTATTGATTTAACGATTAAATGAGGCCTCGTCCAGCAGGAGGTGTGTGTTTTAAAGGATTTCAACACGCGAAGGTAAAGAAGCGGCGGCGGAGGATTTCCAGTAATCCTTTAACGTGGATCTCAGAGTGGATTATCTGTTTCGCCAAAGATTTCAAATGAGAGCATCCGCCGGTGTGAGTCTCCAACGTCTGGGACTCGGGGGTAAAAGGCTGGGGGGCAGGAGCTGGTCTGCAGCACCACACAGGACAAAGACGCAATACTGGAGCTTTGAGATCGTTAATGTCAAGATTTGTTGTCGACAAGTTCATTTAAGTGAATTTAAGCTCGAAAGTTAATTATGAACCAGTCAATTATGAACCAAAGCTCTTGTCTCGTGCTTCCTGTTTTATTTATTATCATTATTTATTGTATTTAGTTAACTTCCCTCTCGTTTCAGCAGGCTCGCCCTTCCTCTTGTGTTTCCTTCACCTGTGCTCCCTACCCTCCTGTGTATATAAGTCTCCCCCTCTCTTGTGCCAGTTCGTCCCGTCATGTTGTCAACTAGCCTCAAGTCCATGCCTATGCTTCTATGCATCGCCATTGTGCCTACTGCCGTCTTTGAGCTTTTGTATGTATTTGTTACTCTGTGTCTAGAGCTAATCGTTATTGCCTCGTCAGAGTGATTTGGTGCTTATTTCGTTTCCTCTACTGTCTTTTGTTGTTACTTCCTTCGTCTCCTGAGTCGTGCGTTTGGGGTTCAGACAAACTGTCTTGTCAGTAAACGTTATGGCAGGTTTGCAGTTTAACAACAAACCTGAAACCCCAAAATGCTAAATTCAGAATGAACTTCACTGGAAATCATTTCGCATTTGTTGCCTAATCCACAGCTCTTCACCCCGACATCCTGCACGCACCGAGCGCAACACAAATTATTCATATATGAGGTAAAATGTGGGAGACGGGGTTGCAAATGTACATAAAATGCAGCTTTTAGCGTTACTCGCGCTCTGTGCAGCACAGTCTGAGCTAAACAGAGCTTTCACCCTGTGATAATAAATATAATATCTCTGAACACGCTGTGATAGCCTTCTCCAGTAACTGGTGCTTAATCTCAAATTTGTGCCTACATGTTTTTTGGTTGTGTGACATTTCGGATTTGAGCTGGTTGGGATGTGTTTGCCAGTCGGCGTGTGCGCGCCCGCTCACAGGCACAATGGGCCTTCAGGTGGAGACGTGTGAAGAAATGATTCTCACATCTCTCTTAAATTCTCCCTGCAGGTGATTCAAACCTCCGTTCCTCTCTGTTCTCTGCGCCTTTCCTCCCTCCTGACTCCTGTCTTTTTGTCAGTTTGCCTCCGTTTCTCCCAGCAGTCTGTTGTTTTTTCCGTTTTTCTCACGTCTTCGCTGCTGCTGCTGCTCCAAAATGTCAGCTGCTGTGAATCAATGAGAAAGACTGCATGAAGTTTGGAGAGAGTTTTGCCTTCTGCGCAGGCTGGACTCGGGGTGAGTGTCGCAAGTCCCTTCCTGTGCAGACAAACAGCAGCGAGGCAATCAAATAGACTATTGCAATTCAGAGACACGCAACACACACACACACACATGCAGCGTCCACTGGCAAAGAGGAAATGAATACGTGCAGATCAGCAATGGAGATTAAACATTCGCTGCACAACACAGGAGCAAAAATAACCATGGCCCCTGCATTCACACTTACACTGACACACGCAGATGTTCACCACACACACGCTTTCCCCCCCAGACACACACACACACACACAGCTGACTGCAACCTAATGAGCGTATGAAGGTAGCTTCATGCCTGGTCCTCCAGGGCAACAGCAGCTGCTTCGCTCTGATCTGTACTGATCTCATATGATGACCTCTGACCTCTCCGGAGGGACTTTGATACCTCAAATGATCTGCAGGCTTCCAGAAAACACACACACACACACACACACACACACACGCATGCATTTTTTGAGCCTCCATGTTTTAACACAATGTGAGCTATTATTCCTCCTTATTATCATATGATATGTGCGTCCAAACCAGCCAACATACCAAGCCATGATATATGATAGCTTATGCACATATGTCAGTTTGACACACACACACACACACACACACACACACACACACACAGCTGTTCAGGAACCAGCCAGCAGGGAGATGACCTACAGTCCAGCCATCATCAGTAACAGGCTGACTGTTGCTGCGGGACACCAAGGGCAAAGCCTGACGCACCATCTAACACTGTGCATGGACACACACACACACACACACACACACACACACACACACACACAGAGTCAACCTAAAGGGTACATTAGTGCTACTGCTGCCCCTGCTAGTTTGTGTTATGCTAGCAAGCAAGTGATCCTGCTACTGACTGTAATCCATCATGAAGATGTTATATAAAGCAGGTTGGCAGCCATGAAATACTAAATTTAAAGAGTACTCATGAAAATATTACATTAATATTATATATAAGTGCTGTACTTGAGATTAATAATACAAAACATAAGAAAGAATCAGAAATGATTATTATTATGCAGCTTAAACATGAAATAATATGTACATATTACGTCAATTATAACCCAATAATAGGATATATATTATTCTTTTACTACCTTGCTTCTTGCACCAGTGCATTTAGTTCCAGTTTAGTCCAGGTCCAAATGCCCTGCTAGCTTCTGTAAAGCTAGTTAATAGAATAAGTCAAATTTAATATCGTATTAACGTGTCTGATTTATAAATATCTGTCATAAAACATCCAATATCTGTTTAAAACTGGAAAACTTAGTATAAATGAACACACTTTTCTGATGGCATGAACACAAGTCTTGAAAGTCTTTTAAAAACTCGTTCTTCTGGTCTGTGACGCAGGATTTCTGTTAAAGGTCTGTAGCTCCACCGTCTAAACGCTACGATGCTATCCCAGAGCCTTTACAGAGATTTTACAACCGTCTTTAACGGACTGAGTAAGCGCTCTCTGTGAATAATAAACTGACTTGACATAAAACTCCCCTTACAGAGTCAAACAGCAACATATCTTTCTGGAAACAATGAGCGCAGCAAACAAACTATCCCTACACCGCAGTATATCACATGATAGTGGATGGACCCATATGAATGCACTGTCTCTGCTGCCACTTCAGACTGTGATAAGCCTCAGCAGCAGCTTGGTAAGTGAACCTTCCTGGAGTTCAGGATTGTTAGCGCGGCACATGCGCTCCCGAGGAGCAAAGATATGAAATGAAAGTTTACCCCGGCGCCTTCGCTACCTGCTGCTGTTTGATTATATCAGCTCATAAAGATTCAGCATCATACCTCGCCGCTCATACGCCGCCAGCCCTCCGCTTAATCAGGCTTTCCCAGACATATGACCAGCGGCATGCCTGTTACTCTCCACAGAGGAGACAACACAGTTTTGCTTTTCAGCCCCTGTTATTCGAATTAGCTGGCTGCTGTTTCAGGAAGACGTATTGATGTGCAGTGCGGTTGGGTTTCTCAACATCTGGATGAACAAACCAAAGCGACTGAGCTCCCACGCTGCTGAAAAGTCCTCGAGGACGACACCGGATCCTCTTAGTTTCGAGGGCTGCTCACCCTGAGGCTTTGAGGTTTTGACCTCGCAGCACACTCCGGCAATTTTCCGCCCTGCAGGGATCAATAGGTATCACATCTGATTATTAGTATTTACAAAGTCGGGCATGACTTTGGTGAGGAGTTTCATGAGTTGACCTTGTTGGAGGAGAAAGAACAGAAAGACAACTGGACCGGTTGAGTCACAGCCGTGCTGGGAACAGCTGCAGCCCGGTGCGGACATTTGTCTGGCCGTTAACATCTGCAGCTGCCAGTAAGCTCCCGCTCAAGGACAAAGGTTTTATTTTCTTTACGATTTCAGGATTTACCCAATAGCAGGACGGTGAAACTCAGTGTGAGGAGCTACTGTATAAATCGTGTGGAGGACGGTGGTTGCGGCGGTGGAGGAAGGCGGTCAATAAAAAGACGTGGTTAAGTTCGAAGAACTCTTCGAAGGCTGCTCTGAGAAACCCGTTCATTTTCCAGGAAGGCTGTTTGCTTGCGTCTGAGGCTTTATCTCTGGAATCCTCAAAATCAATCTGAGATATGAGGCTTGAAATTATTGTCCTGAGCCGTGCCTCCTCGAACGCATCCCACCCACCCCTTCCTGAATTGCTTCAGCACTCTGCTTTGTGCCATTTGGATTAGCCGAAGAACCTGAAGAGCTTGAGAGATATCTCTAAAGCCGTTTCAAACCGGGGTCAGCTGGGTGCATCAAGGCAATCTCGGGAGGTCGCGTCACCCACAGGCAGCATGATAGAGGTTCTTCTTTCCCGTTGCAGCATGAACACAGTTATATTTGTGTTTCATCTGTGCTCTCACTGGTGAATAGGATGAGATCAAGCTGATGACCGGCCTGACTGAACTGCCATGCTGTTCATTCATTCAGCCTCATTTAGGCTGGCGTTTGTACTGCCCCACAAAGTTTAGATATTGTATCTGTGCTGCTTTAGTAGTCAGCCATCACTGACTACTAACACCACACTCACAGTTCTGGACCAGTTGGGTCAAAATCTAAAGACATAGTTGGGTTTATATGACTCTACTGTTAATTAAATCACACCTGCATGTTTTACTCTTATTAATTCACAAATGTTTGATATGATATTGAAGGGCTTTAAAGAGCAGTTTAAGGTCTCGGTATCAGTAAAACAAACAAGCTTATGGTCAAGGTTAAGACACATCCTTAAATCACATCTTAAAGCAAAAGTTTTGGGGCAAGTCTGCGATCCTAAATGGAGGTGGTGCACTCGCTTTTACTCTTTATCCCCCAAGTGTCTCATTAGAGATTGAATCGATACTGATAAAGCTTCTACTGAAACTGGACTTCCTGGGTTTCCAACCTTTATTTAAAGCAGCCATTACGGTTTGGGAAAACCACTAACTTCTTTTACCTTCTTGTTTCAGTGCTTGTCAGTGTTGTTACGTAAGACCAAAAGCAGCTGGGGAGTGCGATAAGCAAACTTCACGACTTGATGCTCAACAAGAACAGCTGATGAACGCCGTGCCGGCATCGGTGTGAATCACACACTTCTTACTTGGTCGAGGGCTTCGGCTGAAGAACATCGCAGCTTCTGTTTGTGCTCGAGCAAAGGCAGATCCTCTTATCGCCCTCTCCTCACAGTCTCCCTCCCAATCCTCATTACTTTAATTTGACACCACCGTCCCCTCATCCTCCTCCTCTCCGGTGGGCTTTACCCTTTTCTCATAACCCCTTGCCTTAGCAGTAAAGGTTCTCTGGACGGTATCCCTAAGGTGCTTTTTGAACATCTGCCCCACCCGTTTCCTGGACCTGAGTGCATGCTGGTACACAAACATGTATGTTAATGTATGTGTATGCATCTGGATTCACCCACTTGTGTGTTTGTATGCGCGTGAGTGCGCCTGAGATTGAGTCTGGATCATTACTCATCTGCAGGGTAGACTCCCTGTGCACCCTCAGATACAGCCTTGGTCTCGCCCTAAATGACCCCCCAGAGAGAGCAATGAGAGAGCGGCGGAGAGGGGGAGGACATGGTTCGAGGGAAAAAACGGGGGTAAGGCGGGGGGGAGGAAGAGGAAGGAGATGGAAGCAGCTAGGGACAAAGATGAGATTTGACCAAAGACAAACAGAGAACATGGAGGGAGAAAATGAAAGAGGCCTGAGACTGATTGAGCGGGCCGAATCAACATCAGGCCTTGTGTTTGTGTGCTTATTGATGAAAGCCTTTTAGATCATTTCTTACCAGCAAGCGCCTTAAGCCAAATCCAGGGAGAGAACAAGAGGGAGAGACAGAAAACATCAGCCAGACATTGTTCCCTTTGGCGAAGTCAAATGACAAGTACATCTTCTGTTCTTTCTCTTTGCATATAAACACACTCCGCGTCGTCTACAGCTTAATACCCACGCTGGGATGTGTTGTGCTTTGCCTCTTGCAACATTTCTGCGATAAAGCCTGGATAACATCGCGCTGGTTTAGGTTGGAAGAGTGCCGTTTTTCAGACTAAAGCTGCTGGTGTGCTTTATCCAAAAGTGCTTGATCCCTTTGTTCCTCCACACCTGCCTGACATCTGATTACGAGCACTTTGTCCGATTCGCTTCTGTAACTTTCCGAAACTGACAGCGCAGCGTTCACACCCACTTCACCGTGTGACTGTGGAGAGGTGTTTTTACACATCTATTTCTGACATTTTTTTAAATGTTACAGCGAGTGCAACACCATGAATGCTTTCCTGAAGGGACTGTCTGAAAAGATACCGGTATCACTAAACAACAGCACGTCTCTCAGTGACGAACAGCTTTTCATTTCGTCTTAGCCGCTTGGAACAACTACAAGCAATTATGCCTTCATCACAACACACTGGACTAACTACTTCCTTGCAAGTTTGCAGCCACGCCTGCAGGTCTGTGAAGCTGTACTTTAAGCAAAATGCTGCTTTAAGTCAAATGTTTACATGCTAACATGGTCAGAATGCTAAAGCTAGCACCTGGATGGTGACTAAATATCAACATGGTAAACGTTTAGCAGCTAACTGAGTTTTGAGCAATGCTTACATTAACATGCTAACATATGGTCTCAATGATAATGCATCTTGAGCATCTTGCTGGTTAAATACATATGAGCATGATAAACATTGTTTATCATGTTTGTTTATCACTTGTTTATTGTTTATCGTTTGCTAATTAGCACTAAACACGAAGCACAGCTGAGTCTGGTGGAAATGTCATGTCTTTGTGTTTGGTGCTAATGCAAAGCTAATGATATTCCCACAAGACTCAGCTGTCCTTTGTGTTTAGTGCTAATTAGCAAACGTTAGCATGCTAACACTTTAAGAGAAGAAACTCAGAGCCATTTAGTCACGTTTAGGCCTATTAAGTTACAACGTTAACATTTTTTGTGGCGATGGAGCTAATAAAAGCTCAGGGTATCAGAGTTTTTACATTAGTTAAGATATTTAAACATCAACGTCATGGTGTGCATGATTCATCCTCTGGGGACCCTGGATGCAAAATACAGTTATGTCGAGATGCTGCTAGCATTAGCTTAGAAGCTTCACTAACGTTTGCCTTTTAGGTGATCCGAACTTGATGTTTTGTTGTAGAAAGCATGGAGCCACGAGAAAATCCATTCCATACAGAAGTACCTTTGAAACGCAGGCGCATAATTTTTAAACAGCAGAGAGGCGACCACTCCAATTTTCTCCAGGCCTGGGCTAGAGAGCTTTCTAATTATTCTGGCAGGCCTCTACACTTTGCTACCCATGCGAGCTACGACAGAACGCCTCACTCGACGCTGAAAAATAAAAAAGCAATTTGGATCATAAGCACAGCACAACACTTGAAAGGTTGTTGTCTCGCTTCTTTTGGGCGTTTGAGCGTCGAGTGTGTGTTTATGTGTACGGTTCAATCCGGCGGGGGGTTGATGTGTGTGTGTGTACATCCAGGGAGGAAGCACTCTTTCAAAATATCACTCTCTCCTCCTTTATTTATCAGCATTCATATTCTGCTCAGGGACCTCAATGCTCGTGACTCGGATGTTCATTTACATAAGACCCAGGCCTCCTCCTTGCCAAATTAATGTTATGTTCCTGCAGGTCTGACTGGCCCAGCCTTCAGAGTTTACACCAGGCTGAGCTAACAGGATGTCCAACACTCTTTGCCTTTGTTGCTCCTTTTGAAGAACTTCAATTTTAGTTTTTTTACCCCCCCCCCCCGTGACGCTGTTCTGTACTTGAGCACGGCGCCAATTAGTAGCACAGAGCTGAGGGAGCTTAGCCATCCAGCAGGTTCATTTGGACCGCTGCCTACTTTGTGTTCCTGCTTTTATTGGATGACAGTTTATTCTGCTGCAGCGTGCCGCTTTGGTTTCTTCTGGTGAAGATAAAAGAGAAGGCCCCCACTTCATCAACATGACAAATGAGAAAGATTTATGAATCGAAACACGCCGGCTGCATATTTTCAGCAGTAACCCCTCACCAAAACCCCCCACCGGGAGTATCCTAACCCGGAGAGCTTTGATTCTGCCAGCGCCAGTGCAGAAAACCAAAAGAGCTTCCTGCGCTCGGCAATTAAGCAAAGACGCTGTCACGACTGGAGACAGCAGGAACATTAAAGGCTCCTCGGCACCACAGCGGAATATGTAGAGGCGTGTGTGAAAAGCTTGTCGGCTTTCATCAGCCGAGGTGGACAGACAGAGAGACGGACAGGGTGGTCTGCGGTGATTAGTGGAAACACAAGAAGACCTACAGAGTGCACACAAAGGCATGTGAGGCTAAAGATGCACTAATCTACCTATTATGTCATAAATATGCATTTCACCGTGAAACCTTCAACCTTTAATTCTTCCTTAAACTGCAAAACTCCACTTTTGGCATACTGGCCGGCCCGTGTGTGAGCGCATATCGACCTTTCCAGACTTATTGATCACGTCTGGGACCCTGTACATGTGCAGCCTGCGGCCTTCTTCCTCTTTTAATACATCTGTCGCTGTGCAGATAACTTAATCAGCAGTTAAACACATTCGCTACAGTTACGCGGTAATGAGCGATCAGGTGTTTATAATGCATTCAAGAAAGGAGGCACAATTTGAAATCTCAGCATGTTTCAGCCCCCTTTCACTCAGCTATTTTAGGCCCTCATTGTACAGCGCTAATTCAATTTCACAGTACAGTTTAACTGATTCAAAGCAAACACTCACTGCTGTTTCCTGTAAGGCACTAAACATTTAAAAATTGGATTTACTATCACACCCTAGGCTCTCTATTCTCTTGGCATCATTGTCTGTCTGGTGCCCCCTTCGCCTTTCCCTTGCTTTGCTGTTTAGGCAAATGAAAGTAGGCAAGTTTATAGGCTGCAGAATATATTTGACATATATCTGAATTAGCACCAGCAGGAAGCTGTTGAGTCCACTGAGCTCCAGCGTATGAGGACCAAGCTACTGTAAAAACAGAAGGGCAACGCATATCTGGTGCGTAGAAGCATCAAAGCAGCGATGCTTGAACCTTGCAGGTGCCTTTGCAGGAAGCGCGGACATGTAAAGCGTCAGTATCTCTGCAAAAATAACAGTGATGGATAAAATAGTTTAGTGTGGTGGATTTACGGCTGCAAAACTGTTTTGCTAATCTCGGTTTAAAGGATTAGCTGGCAGTAACAGTACTGTTGACCCAGCAGGCCTGGCCCGGCTGACCCTACCAGTTGGTGACCCGTTCCCTCATGGTCATCACTCTCATTGACTCTAATATTATAATTATTAATTGTAGTGGTGGTGGTAGATGGTATTGTTATGGGTGTGGGTAGGAGTAGAATTAGCATTAATGTACTTTTACTCTTTCGGTGCTGTCGCCCCCACCTCATAGACTTATAGACCGAATGTTGATTTATGTTAGTGTGCATGTGTTTTCTCAGTATTCAAAATATTTATCTATAATATTTTTGATTTTCCTGCATTCATTGTTTGGCGTCCTTGTTTCTTCCTGTTGCTGCTCAGTGTTTCGTCTATAGATTTGGGCGGGAGCCAGAACTACTGTTGTTGTTACTTATCCTATGGTCAAACAGCCAACACCGAGGGTGTTAGACTAAGTAGTACAGACTAAAATCTTGTTTTACTGTGTAGAGTAATTCCTTGCATGGTCTCCATGGTCTTCTTGGCCAACTTCATTTCCTTCCCCTTTGTTTAAGGAGATCTGCACAGGACGTACACACGCTGATTGTCCCTATCCTGTATTATAAGAAAACTATCACCAGCAGACTGTTCAGCAGCTACGACAGAATGTATGTTATCATGTGTAAAGAAATATATGAATGGTTTAAAGTGATTTTAAAGTATTTCCATCTCACTGTGAGTCAGCAATCTACACCACATATGTCCAAAGGTCCAGGCAACAATATCGTTATATAGTGTTATTACAGTACTGGCTGTAAATGATAAACTCTGCACAAGTTTTCTGATTTTTATCAACCAAGAGAAATACTTTTGGCAGCAGTTCTTGGGATCGTACTATCCCGGGGGAAGAGGAAAATCCCAGCCTTTCTCAAGCCCTTCCTGCCTTCGGCTAGATTAAATCAAACCGAAACACTATTAGCAAGTCGAATTCTGTCAACAGAAGCTGTCCCTTTTGATTTTGAGTTATATATATTTTTATTAATAAATGAAATGGTTGCTCCCAAGCACCTCCAGTAGGTCTAAATCAGTAAAGCTACAGGTTCATTTAAACTCTATAAATGGCCTGTTTACTGTAGAGGGAACCTTAAGAACTAGAAACTGAATTAAACCAATAAATCTGCTGCAGAAAGCAGGAGAGCCCGGGTTAGAAGGCTGATTTATATGCCAACGGTATGCAAAAATGATTGCACTCATGGTATGTTAAAGGGTTACAAAATGCAGGGCAATGGCATGGAAACAACATTCAATCGATCTGATCCTGAAAACAGAGGCCATTACCCCGGACTCAGGACCCTAAACCTTGCAGGCTTTACATCCACGTTGCTCCATTTACAAACATAACATAGGCTAATGAGCTGATAAGCCCCCCCATGCAAGCTGCAATAAGCATGATCAATACATACTGGATCGATATAGCATCTCTCTGATAGTGGAAACCCCTGCGAGCAATTAGACGCCGCTTGAGAAGACGGCGTCCTCGTCCGTACCCAATTATGATTGGGTCAAATGGGCTTAATTGAGTGTCTAGTTTGCTGATTATCACTGAAGCAAGCAAATCACCCCGTTTATCACACCGATAGAAGTGAGGTCCCCAGTTAATTCTGGTTGCGTCTGCGGTGATGATGGGGAAATTAAAAAGTAAATAAGCCATGATATTGTGGTCGGTGTTTCAGGATAACTTGTGGAGTAATTAGTCAGAGGAGCGGGCAGAGAGGAAGTCCAATCTCTGAGTCGACCTGGCAAATAAAGGCGTTTCGCTCAATACTGGAAGTGGATATTTATCCAAGACAAAGCAAAGAAGGTAATAGGAAAAAGGTAATAAAGAGATCTGAAGACACCTTGAGCCGAGCTGAATTTTAATTCCTTTGAGTCAAACTTTTGCATATTTAAAATATCAGCATGCAAAGCGGCGCACAGGTGAGTCTTTGCTGCTTCCTGAAGCCGTGTCTGGTTTCCGAAGTTTCGGTAAAACCAAAAGTATCCACTGCGGTCAGGTCGAACGCTAATACGTCTGTCAACCTATCCTGCATCCACTTACTTTCAATTTGCATATAAACAAAAGCCCTTCTAGCCCTGTGGTACTGATTTGCAACGTGCACCACTGGAGCTGGCTATGGCTAACACTGAGGTGAGGTGTTCAAAGCTCAACTTCAGATTGAAAACTCAATTAGTAAATACAATTTAACACTTTATTTGTTAAAAACAACTGGACAAGAGTGTCTGAAAATGCTAAAATCATTGATAGCATGAGAAATATAAATGTTTCAATCAATCCAAACATCTTGACTCTGAAGGAGAATTTGTGGCTGGTGTAATGTGCAATCGTTTGGCTAGCAATGTGCAATCGTTTGGCTAGCTGCCACTGGTAAACAGTCCCTCCACTATAAATGTGACAACACAGCTTATTGTGAATATGTCAATTCGCACCAGCGTGGCTGTAATGGTTTTGGGGCTCATGCTCTGGCACTCACGGAGGTCAAAGGATAAGTGCTTGCTCGGCAATCAGAGGGTCTCTTTCTGGCGACGGGCGCAAACTGTCACTTCCGGACGGGGGGCTGAACTGAATCGGAACGACGGACTCCAAATTCCAGATTCTCCACAGAGTGTCAGCTCCCGCTTTGTGCCGGGCGATGCCTGCAGATAGCCGACCGATCTGAGCGGAGCGGAGCCGGAGTCTGAATAATTAACCACAGTGGAACAATAAACACGCTGTTCTCACAAGTTCTCCTCATTCTAAAAATGTCAGAAGCAGATGGCACGCTGCCTGCGGCGAAACTTTGGTGTAGGGCAAGGAGAGAGGCGAGAATGGAGAGAGGAGGGAAGAAAAGACGGGAGGAGAGATGGGAAATAAGTCGAGGAGTATTTTTTTTAGCATGAGCAGGAGGGGAGTGAACGCCTGACCCGCGTTTTATTTGTGAATCCTGTGAAAAAACGTCTCGTGCATTGATGTAAATGAGCTGAGACCAAACCAACTTACACAAAAATAGAATGTGAAATATCCCCACTTATGTGCACAGCTATGAAGTTGATGGAGGAGCGTGTATTTAAATGCATCCCCGCGACGCCGAAGACAGGAAACAGGCCGCGCACGCCGATGAAAGACGGTGGGAAAGCTGATATTCAGATAGCACACGATCGCACAGACGAGAGACAAAGAGAAAATGGGTCGAAGCGAGTGAAAATATGTGGACAGGAGGTCGTGGAAACAAAACAACAGACAGAGAATAAAAGGGACAGCACTGCCACATGAATAAATGTGGCAGTCTTTACTTCTCATCCCTGTTTGACAGCAAAGAGACAAACTGCCCCGACTGGAGATGTCCTGCCTGCCTATAAATTCATTTCCACGGTTTAACGCCTTACAACTGCAGTAAGTGGAAACTATGTGAGCACAGGTCCCCATAAAACTGTGTTGCTCAGAGCATGAATGAAGGAAACAAATATTGGCAAATGCTCTCCTGCTGTTTTCAAATAATTCACTGTTCAATTTGATTTATTCATATGCTAATGCACCACGAGGCTGCAGTGAGGGCAATTCTTCATACATACTAAGTTTAAATCGCAGTTTCTCTATTTTATCTTCTCCAACACAAAACAAAAAAACAAGTGCAAGAAATGAATTAAACACTCACTCCGTTCTAATGCAAACGTTAGCATGATCCACAAACTAGCTTACGATCTTGAAAGATTAACACGTCAGCTAGTCATGGAAAATGACTCCTACGTTAGCTTACTTAGCAAACGCATAACGTTAGCTTAATTAGCCAACGATGAACATTAAAATTAGTAATTTTATCCCACAGATTTTATCTTTTAATCTAAGAATTTTGATTCTCCATCTGACTGATTTAAGCTAATGCGATCATAACCAAAAAACACCAAAACAAAACCTAAGTTGTTCTGGAAAAGTAATTCCAGTTTTACACAAGCACTGAAGCACAAAAAGCAGGGCAAAGAGTAATTGTCTAAACGTTGCTAGCATAGCGTTAGCATGAGCAACTAACTAGCCTACTAGCTTGAAAGACAATTTGACATGAATCCCTCCATTAGCTTAGCTTAATCTGCAAAGTTTAGCTTAATTGCCTCTCATTGTATCCGAAGATCACAAGCTGCTTGATGCAATAAAATCAACGCTACAGCTCTAAAGCCGCACACGTCACATGTCTTGTAGCTCTGTAGCATCCTGGTCTCTTTGAGGCTGTTGTTACTTTCTTACATCGATGCATTCTTGTCTGATTGTCTTTGTTTTATTGGTTTTAAGGGCCCAAACTTGGGGTTTTCTCCTGAAATTGGGCGAAAAAGCATCATCCACATTTCACTTTTCAACTTGCTAAAACACCTTAGCAGTGCACGCATGTCGGCTGCTGCAGGGATCAAACATGTGACCTTTCAGCTGCAGGAGAGTCGATCTAACCACTCGTCCAGGTTGTAGCAGCATTATGCAGAGTGGTGGTGCAGACAGAGAGACCCGCAGAGGGTTTAAAGCAGGAGACTATCAGGTGGAGGGAAGCCAGAGCGGGCAAGTGAGGCAGCAATAACAGCGCTCACTCCCGCTGCTGAGGGAAGCTGTGTTCAGAATGTAATCAGATTACACACGCTGCTTGAGCATCTCCATCAAACACCCACCAAATTCCTTTTGCAGCCTGATACTGATGTGTGTTTATAGGAAAAGTAAAAGAAAGGGAATATGTGTTTTAAGAAGAGGTGTGTGTGTGTGTGTGTGTGTGTGTGTGTGTGTGTCCATGCTGGTGCATAAGTATCTGATGTGCATTTGTGTATGTGCACAGGTGGTATTGTGCAGGCATGCAAACATGTATATCCAACTGCTTGCACACCTGTATTTACTGTGGTTCTTTGCCATGTTTGCTTTTATTTGTGTGTGTGTGTGTGTGTGTGTGTGTGTGTGTGTGTCTACGCTGATGCTCCTCCATCTTTGTGAGAACCACAGTGTTTCAGAGCTGAGATTAGACTTTATTACATCTTGGGTTATAGCTGCAGTTTCGTTTCTCCTGATATTGAACACATCAAACTAAATGATAAGACGTACGGCAACACCACATCAGTAAAGTTGACTGGGGCAACAAAATGATAGCGATCATTAACTGGATTGTAAATAAGACAATACATTTGCCAGGTGTTACTACTGGTGAAACATGAGCAGATAACCTAAAGCCGTCTGCTATAAAGACGTGCATTGACCAGAGAAACAGCATGCATGCACTGTCCATCTGGTCAAAGTTTGCTTTCTCTTCATAATAAAGTTGCTCTAAACTGTTCGATCATGTGACTGCTAGTGTTAAATACCCCATTTGACTTATATCCATACCTTAAAAGTTAAAATACTGAGTGAAATGCTCTCATAACTGATGCCAAGCTGAGGAGAAATGGGATGAATCTTCAAGAATAGGCTCGTGACCAGGAAATGCATTAGTCTCAATGGGTGTCCTCACAAGTATAGAAGGGCACAGGTGTGTGCTTGTGTCTGTGTGTGTGTGTGTGTACCTGTGTTGTGCTCTGGGAGCGTGCTGTTAGGACGCAGCCAGCTACTCTGTAATGGCCTGATAACAGAGACCCTCCGGCCAGGAAACGGATTAATTAAGGGTCCAGACTGCAGCCCCCAGGGGAGGGCGCCCTGTGCAACCCCCCACCACACACACACACACACACACACACACACATGCACAGACACTTGTGTGAACAAATAAAGCACATGCACAGCGAGCAGACCTCATATACTCACACACAGGTAAGAGTGCCCCAGGAACACACACACACACGCTCTGCAGGTTCAAAACATTCCTGCCTGCCCCCACGGGTTTAACATCCTACTCTAACTAACACTGGCAAGGTGTGTGTGTGTGTGTGTGTGTGTGTGAGACTCCAGAGGAAACACCTTTAGCACATTGCAGAGGAGTTTTACTCGCCTGCCTGGGCGGTATAGCACACTCGTTAAGTCCCTACTGTTCTTTAAACCAAACATATCGTTTCTGGGATGACAAAGGTGTGTGTGTGTGTGTGTGTGTGTGTGTGTGAGAGGAAATGAATCAACAGGAAACAAAACAACAATCTAATTTAAAAAAGCATGAATCAATTGTGTTCGCTCAGCCCTTAATCATAGCTGTGGCCCTCTAAAACAAGCAATGCAGGAATGTTGAAATGAGCTGCTCTGATGTTCGGACTGCGAATAAAAACCTTTGGACAGCAGCAGAGCGTCGTTCAGTCCTCTGGTGTCCTGCGTTAGTCTGAGCGTCCGAGTGTTTCAGCGTTCACCTTGTCGCCTGTGGAACCAGAGCTAATGTGATGCTCTGTGATAAAAAAAGAGAAGCTGGTGTGTGAGGACGTTAGACTTCGTTTGTTTTACGAGCTCTGACTCAGAGACACGCACAGCTCGACACGTCGGTGGCTGCAGCTCTTTACAAAAGTCCGGCGGTGTCGCGCCTTTGTCTGACTTTCCGATGAAGCCCCTCATTGACGCAGCTGCTGAAAAGCGATCTTCAGTTTGGAGCATCGGGTTTCTAAATTACCGTGTGCGGCGGATCCTATAGATAACGTATCGAGTGGCCCGTTGTTACAGACCTCCGGGTTGATCGCCATCACAGTGTGTCCTTACTGACCAGAGTCATTACGCTTTGTTTGATGTGGGTCTCTTTGCCTCAGAGGGGTTTGTGTTTCCTCCGGGTTCATGGGAACTGCACCGCTGAGAGGGCAGCGCCGGGATGTAAACACAACGCCCCAACTTACCCCAACTTCTGCACCAGGACACATGAACAGAACAACTGCACCTGCCCTCATTTGACTTCAGGTTCCACCCCCCCCCAACCAATCAGTGAAAAGATTAGGGAACCAATTTCAGGCCAGTAAACATGACATCGGGTATGTCGTGCCTCTAATCCCATTTGAAGCAGTAATCTGATTACAGCAGCGGTTATATAAAGCTCTGATCTCATTATCCAAATCGCAATAAGAGGCATAAATCATAAATTGATTGGCACAAATGGCGGCTTTGGTGCCGAGTGTCGTGATTCGTTGAGGGGGCGGTCCCACTGCGAGGTCCGTTCAGAGGCCACTCAAGGGCTTTCGGTCAAATCACATGGTCTTCCTCAGTGCTCTGCAGTTGAAGTGGAGCACTTTTGGTGAATATCAGACGGTGTGAATGAAAGCCCCGGAGCTGGCTGGCGACTATTGGTTTCCATGGTTACCAGGGACAATCAATCAATTAGTCAGCGTTTCTTTCATTTTGGGGGTTGCGGTTGTGTTGAAACAGACGTATCGAAGTCAAACACTATGCACTCGTCAAAGTCGCCCTCAGTTAACACTCAGCACGCTGCAGCCAGTGATTTGCACATATATGTGTTTCACCCTGAGCCTTGCCTCTCAGGCTCCTCGCTGCCCTATCGCATCCCTGGAGATAGAAACCCCTCTGGGCTATTTACAGTTAACAATGTCCTAAAAAAGTGATTTTAAGTCAGGATAGAGGGCAACATGTCTAAACTTTGCTATACTTCTACAAATCACAGCATAATTTATTAGTTGCATGGTTGATTTAGATGTTTTTGATGTCAGAGGCCAGCCCTCCTTTAAGTAAATATACATTATCTATTATAAAATATCAGGATTGAATCGTTTTAAGAAGGTTTGGCGTATCAGATCTGATCTACATTAGCTTTTTCTTGTTTCGCAGCTGTTATTATGAAAAGCACAGCTCCCAAATTTCAGTAATTCCAAATGTATGTATTATATATATTTTTATTGATGTTTTACAGTAACTCAGGCATTTCTCGGCACTCCTCTGAGCAGGGTGGGTGCAGCAGGTGCAGAGTGTCAGATCATCGCATCTCTATAAAAAATAAATTCAGAGTCAGGCTTTGACTGCGTCCGACCACAACAACAACAACAACCGAACCGAGATGCTCTCAGTATTAATAATAAATAATGCATTTCGTGTTATGCGCAACAGCGGGGCCGTCCAGATACAGGACTTTGCTCCCATAATCTTCCTGCCCAGACCATTTTAATCCTGGGTCTGCTGGAATCTGTCTGTCCGACATCTACGAGGAGATGAAAACGTTCGCGCCGCGAGGGCAGCTCCCCTGGAGCCGGGCCCAGGCCCCGACAAAACCCTCGTCCATCTGTCTTCATCTGGCAGAACCGGGGCTCACACACGCAACCGCAATTAAAGCTTTTTTAGGTTTTACCCGGGAGCAAAAAGCACTTTACTTCACATTATTTGATGCTTTTGACTCATTGTTAACGTCTGAGAACAAGTTTTGATGACGTCTCTTATTCAACGGGCTCGATTTCAGCTTTACACACTCCCTCTGTGCATGTTTCACCTGTGATCTCACCTCTGATCTGGAATAAGGCCGTTTTTCTCTGTGTGTGTGTGTGTGCATGCAAGAGCACGCCTGCACATCAAAATCATTTTGCTCCTGAGGCACGATGAGGCGAAAATGCACCTTTGTGCTAATGCACAAAGTGGTTGGAAGTTGGCCGCTGTTCAATGTTTGTTTGTGTGTGTGTGTTTGTGTGTGCGCGCTTGATGTGCTTCTGCGAGGAGGGCCACTCATGGGCAGCATTAACCCAACGGGAGATCAAGTGGACGGTGTGTGTGTGTGTGTGTGTGTGTGTGTGTGTGTGTTCGTTCTTGCAGGCTGGCCAGGGTCAGAACAGCAGGTTTGTTAACATGGAGCATTAATCTCGCCCGGGCTCACATCCACATGTTGCAATATAAATGCACACACACACACACACACACACACGCACACACACACACACGCTCCCTCGGTTCTCTGCGGCGAGCTGAGATGCCCACAAGTAAATTTTTAATCGCGGGGCGCTCTAATCACTCTGGCCGTCTTAAACACCAGTCACGACCTCTGCTAGCACATCAGGACGACCTGCTGATCGAACGCGGCCAGCACTTCCTGTCTGCACCCAAATATACAGAGAAGAAGAAGAAGAATGACATCGCTTTATATACTTCTCCTTTCTGCCCCTCGTCATGTCTCGTCATGGCCTCATCACCGTTGGCTCAGCGGGTTAAACAAAGGTGAAACGATGGATCGCGGTGCATCATGCAGACAACACAGCCCCCGCGGGCGGCCCGTAGCCCCGGCCACGACTTTATCCGCTGCTGCAAACAGGAAAAACCAACCCACGACTCTCCAGCGTGACGATCCGCTGCTGTTCCCTCAAACCGAATATCTCCGGGCCGGCCTGAAGATGTCTCCACGGGCTCTGGGGACTTTTACTGTCGCCCTACAAACTAAACAGTGAGTCTGTGAATCTGGACGCCGACAGTCAAAGGCGCTCGGGCTTCAGGAGCGCAGGAAGCACCTATGCACAGCCTGACAATGACCCGGACAATTGCAGGAATTCATGTTAAATACCGACGCGTGTGAGTCATTATGCCTCCGGCGGCTGGGGGGAGGAAGGACGGGTGAGGAATGGGGGGGCAGTAAACAGTTCTGCTGTTTTGGCTCGGGGCCTGAGAGTCTTCGGGACGGCGTGCAGCAGGAGCTTGTATATCATTGTCTAATACTGTATAAATAAAATCTTTTCCCGGAGCGGCGCCGGCCTTTAAAGGGCGCCCTCGGCCCAAAACGACTCTTGTGATGAGGTTTAACACAGCGCTGCAGTGAATCTTAGTCAGCACGCCGCACTTTATCATACTGACTCTTTTCAAGATGTGCGTGCGTGTGTGTGTGTGTGTGTGTGTGTGAGCCTCTATTTACAAGCGTGTGTGTCACCTCCACGTCACCTCCATTGTTGTTTCCTGCTTTGCTACTCTCCGAACAGAGCGCACATTCATCACTCGGTCCTGCGCTTTTCTTTCAGGTCTGCTTGTAAATGACCTGCTGGAAGAAGTCGCCTCCCTCCTCCCTGCTAACCTACTTCCTTTAAACTGCCTCCTCTGTCGGACCGACCCTTCGCTGTCAATCCAGGGAGTGATGAAACGACGACAGGGGGCGAAGCGCTGCAGTTTGTGCTGGAGGGTTTGTCTGTTTTGCTGTTTTTTTTTGGTTGATAAACGATCAAAACTATCGATCAGTTGTGATTTATGCTGCGCTGGATGAAGGCGCCCTCCTCTGCTGCTCCTCACACGTTACCTTTCCCTCTTTCTCTCGCTCATTTTAGGGTTTTTAGAGCTTCTCTCCTCATCAGAGCGTCTAAACACACCCTGCCTGTCATGTAAATAAGCCTGACTTGACTCCCTAATTGCCCGTCACGTGTCAAACCAATTAAGCCACTTATTATTTCAGCATTGATGCAGATTTCAAACCCCCTGGCTGTCAGACCGGTTCCGATCGCCTCGCTGTGCTGGCTGGTTTTGTGGCTCCTCCTCATCAGTCACTTCAGCTGCCAGACTCAGGCTGCCACAAACCTGGATGGCAACATATGTAATTGATGTGACACCACGCGGGGCAGATGGAAAACCAGCAACCAGCGACAGAGCGATCAACTAACGGAAAGGCAGCAAACCTGCGTTATGGAAAATATTGAACATGCAACAACTGAAAAGCGGCAGATATAAATAGTTAGTCATTAATTGCTGCCCCCCTCTCTCCTCTCTCTCTCTCTCTCCACCGACGCTGATAATCGCACGCGGTTAATCTGCGCGTGCAGCTGAGTGAATTTGCCGGCAAAGGTGTTCGCGCGCTCATAATCTGACCGAACAGGCGAAATCAATCATCCCGACAAGCCTCGGGCGCTCAAGGAGACCATCACGATAAACATCCCACCCCCCCCCCCCACCCCCGCTCCATCTCTGCCCTCATCATCCTCCTCCACACACACACACACACACACACACACACTGGCCGCTTCTCACAGGACATAAACAACAACAACAACACCAAAAATCTCCTCAAGAGGTCTCGCGCGGAAATGTGGGCCAGATCCGATTAGATTGTTTTTTGGGGTCGCGCTGAATGAAATCACTCCGCCGCCGCCGCCGCCGCCGCCGCCGCCGCGCATCTCCAAACGGCACACATGTCGGCCGTGGATGCGTTCCCCCGCAGACAAAGTGTCACCCATTCACGCACAAATCGGCTTTTATTGTCGTCCAGTGGCGGGGAAGAGACGCGGAGCGCTGGCACAAGAGAAACAAACACCCCCCCCCGTGCCCCACGCCGGCACCGTTATCTGCCCTTTTTCTAATTTTACGACGCACCAGACATGTCTACTATTACTCTACTGTGGGATTAAAGGCGCCATGTAGGACAGGGATGCTGATATTACACAATGGGAGCACGCCGTCACCCACCTTTGTCACCTCGGAGCGGTGATGTGATGTGACGGTCGTGGCGGTGATTTCTCCCCCCCTGGACGAGCTCCGGGTCCCGGCCAGCCGGCTGACTGCTGCCTGCGCCCGCTTCCCTCTCCTCCGCCTCCTCTCTCTCCTCTCCTCTTCTCCTCTTCTTCTTTATGTTTCAGGAGAGCCTCCGTTCCTCCTCCTCCTCGCCTACCGCCGGCTCTCCTTCATCGGTCTGCTGATCGTTCAGGTGTCGCAGTCAGTGAGGCAGCGGATCGGCTGTCTGTCTGTCATCAGAGGCTCCTCGCGACTCCTCGTGCAACAAAACGGGAAACGGTTGCCTCTCTCTCTCTCTCCCTCTCTCCCTCTCTCTCCGTCCCTCTCCAACCAATGCGCGCGCGTCTGCGCCTGTGACGCGGGGATGCGTGCTCCTGGCTCGCACACGCTCTCACACACACACACACACACAGCAAGCGCATATGGTCCGCGCGCACATTAACGCGCATGGACAAACCCAACGGATCCTCACCTGCTGTAATCTGTCACAGTGACCCAGGTGCTCTCCTGTTATACTCTGTTACTCTCTCAATCACATGTCGCCCTGTTCGTCCCTGCCGGCTCCTTGTCCCTGCCCTCCGCTCCATGAAAGCGTCTGTCATGCCAATAAAGGTCATTTGAATTTGAACTGGAGCCTGAAAGCCGACGGACGTGTAAATGCGCCGCAGACAGCCGTGAGTGGACCTCCCTCCCCTGCTACATTCGCATTAATGAGGAGGCTGGTTGTGAATGGACGCATTAACATGATGTTTCTAGGTGTAAACCGCTGCAGGTCGGCCTGTGAAAGCCAACAAGTCCCTATAATGTGACGTCAAAACACGGTTTATGTGGTGGAAGTAGTACTCAGATACCATACTGAAGTAAAGTAGTAAAAATACTCAGTTACAAGTAAAAGTACTGCATGCAAAATGTAACTTAAAGTGCAAAAGTAGTCCTCATTACACTCAGAATGATCTGTTACATAACTGGGTCGTGATTATTGCTGCATCAGTGATTAAGAATCGATATTGTTGCAGCTTTTTCAACACCCAGGGCTTAATTCACGGCGATACACCATCATTTATCTGATTATTGATTACATGTTGCGTTATTAAGCAGCGTCTGCTAAGTAACAAGTGAATGCAGTTGTGGTATAGATGGGTGTGGGAGCGGAAGGCACGACGTTCGCGTCCAAAATAAAGTGGAAAACACAATAAAGTAGCTTAAAAGTGCACTTAAATGCAGTACTCGAGTAAGTGTAATCAGATTACATTCCACATTCCCTGCCTCCAGCTTCAGCACTCACGGCCTCTTCTGATCTGAGGCCCCAGTCAGCAGCACGTTTGGCTATAAGCTAAGGCTGCAAACCATGTGTACCGCTGCTCAACATCACCACTTCATTGAGGGACCTTCGTTGTCATGGTAACAGAGACACCCAACCCCCGGGGAACGGGCTGCAGCCACGGCTTCCAGCAAACCAGCGTGGACTGAGTCGGTTGACCCGTCCAACTACTCTGACCTCGTCCCCCTGCGGACCCCTCGAGGACGTCAGTCCACTTCCTGCTTCGCTCCCGACGGACGAGTCGAGGGAGGCCCGTTCCTCAAGTTACAACCCAAACTGCGTCTGTTCATGCCGCGGTGCATTCCCATTCCCACGGAGAGTCACCGCTGCTCCACGGAAACTTTGCAAAGATTGGATTTTGCATTATGCTCGTTTAGTAATGGTAACAGTCGCACCCAGCTCCAGCAGAGGCTCATGTCCACAGCCTCGGTGCTGTACGCCGCGATGTCCTCTGCACTTGGATCACGGCAGGCAGCTTGTTTGAGTAATGGTCGTGGACTCCCGGGGTGGGCCGCGCTGCACCACGCGGGTCATTATTCCCGGGAGGACCCGAGGTCTTTGATTGTGCAGCGCTGTCTCTTCTCCCCATCGATCCCGCCTGTGATGAGCTCCAGAGTTTGCGTTATAATTAATAGTTTTTGCGGGTCAACAGTAACGGCACCGTGCTGAACGGGCAATATTAGTTGAATGGGGCTGTTTTCTGATTGATTGGATGTTTTCTTTTGTTTCCTCGTGTTGTTGTTTGTGCCTGTGATTGATTCAAATGGGAAACGCAGGCGGAGATGCCATTTGTTTACTGTACAGCACGACTCGTTTTTCATTTTTGCACATGAAAATGAAAATTTATCTGGAAAGCTCTCAATAAGCTGCCACCGACTCCTGGAAACGGTGTGTTAATGCGTTAAGAGCCATAATCCGTGTCCAGGCGCCACTATAATTAGTTTTATTGACTTCATTCAAACAGGAATCAGGCAAAAATGAAAAACGGGAAATAGTTTTACGGTTCGTGTTTTTGATTTAGAGGCTCTTTCTGCGCTGGGAGCGAAGAAACACCCTGTTCAGCGTCTCTACAGCACGGCAAGAGTGGAAGCAGAGAGAGCGCCTGGCTTCTTCTGCAGGAAGGCTGAGGAGATGTGAGACCGGCACAGACACGGTCCCGGCTCCCTGTGCAGCCTGCAGAGCCCCTGATGCTGCCCGCCCACCCACTCACACCGGACACGCTTGGCTTCATCTTCCATCTCTCCTGTCAGGGTGCGATCAGCAGACGCGGGGAGCACCGTGGCGGGGCGGTGACGTTACTCTGACCTCTGCCGGGTCCCTCACACCACTAACAGGCCGCACCACCGCCGGCGCGCCTCCTCCGCCTCCCCGAATATCATGAGGCTGTGGGCGGAGACAGCCAGGGTCAGTGGTTCGGTTCCCGTCGGAGTCAGCACAGCTATTAAAAGACGACACATGTGCGGGGCACCGTGGGCGCGCGCACCCCTCCGGACCTCCTCCGCTCGCTGTGTTTGTTATATTTCACTTCATTTCAAACGCTGCTCACTCAAAAATAGAACCGGTCAGCCGGTCAGTCAGCCGGTAAACATTCCCACAGCGCGCTGATATGGACGCTGCGTTTCCCAAAACATCATGCAGACAAATGCTCGTGCTGTAGTGTGCTGTATTAATAATATTGAACTTGATATATAATCTCTAATACAGTTGTTTGTTTAAAGGAGCGGCCCTCTGAGGGT
This sequence comes from Datnioides undecimradiatus, assembly GCA_008933995.1. NCBI lineage: Eukaryota > Metazoa > Chordata > Actinopteri > Lobotiformes > Datnioididae > Datnioides > Datnioides undecimradiatus. Next base: position 204,329 of record WARS01000063.1, on the reverse strand, counting down.
CTGCACAGTCACATCAAACCCGCTGCTCAGCTCTCAAGTTCACTCAGACGCCATGTTGGGAATCTGTGGATCAGCGGCTTTAGAGTCTGCGCCTTCGTTTCCCACAATGTGCTGATGATAGTTGATAGTTTGGACAATAAAACTGATTCCTAAGTCTATTTATTTATTTATTTGTTTATTTATGTGCTGTTGGTTTAACCTGAGGAGGAACAGTGCAAACTCCGGCGGCTGCTGCTGCGTTAGCCCCTGTAAGCTGGAGGCTCACGGGACCGAATGTGTGCTTGGCTCACACATCATGACGTGAAATAAAACGTACATTTTAAATTGGGTTTGCAGCCGGGCTCCGCTGCAAGGAGGCCGGGGGTACATACATGTTAACCACGTGTGCACGCCTCGCGGTCTGGAGCCTCTTTTGTGCACATCTGCAGACATGAGCGCCACATTTGCACAAAACGCAACGTGCACGTGAGCATCAGGGCACACGCTCACCTCCGTGTGACGTGCACAGTACCTGCGAAGGCCTATTATCAAACCTGAAGGGGCCTTTGAAAGTTTAAAAGTTAATCTTTGCCAGCTTTCAATCCCATCAAAGTCCAAAGTCTGGTGTGTTATTTAAACTGCTTATCATTGTCCTTCGCGTAACTATGGCGACGGGATGTAGCACGCCGTTCCCAATGTCTCCAAATGTTTCTTCTTCTTGTTTTAGGTGTTTTTTTTTAGCAAAGACAGCAAAACCACATCATCACCTGATCATTCACTGCGGTTTAAGATCAGTAGCGGTACAACGGTGCATGCGGACGATTGCACTGGCTGGAGTTAATAGAAATACGCAGATTAGAGACGTCAGGTGTAACAGCATCCAGATCAGCCAGATCTGCCACGACGGAAACAACAAGGCCTCGTTGTTTAAAGCAGGTTCGGTGATAAAAGGCCAGGCTGCGGCGTCTAACCCGACTCAAACAGGAGTCAACAGTGCGTTTGTTGTGAAGCAGGACAGTGTGTGCGTGGCTTTCGGCAGTTTTACTTGAGTTTAATCGATAAACATGAAAAGAAATACACCAGTTCAATGCAGTTAGACGCCAAACAGCATGTGCATCTGTCTGTGTCTGTGTGCATCTACGCTGTTTTTCCTTTTATCTGACAGAAAATGCTTTCCCGCGCTCTGCGTCGCTTCCCCGCGTCGGTCGGCCGAAACCGGAGCCGCTTCACCCTCCTGAAGTTTTTAATAAGGGACTCTAACGCGCTCCGGGTCGGCGCTAATGCGGTGGAGGAGGAGAGCGGCTCATTTAGCGCAGATAAAACCTCCACTGTTCCTCGCCGGGCTGTCAACACTTCCTGTCAGCGCTGCCGTCACACACACCCACTCACACACACACACACACACACACACACGCACACACACTCCTCTTTGTCAGATTCATTCTTTTGCTGTCTTTCCTCATTTTCCCACTGCTCCCTCCCTCCGTCCCCCTGCTCTGTGCTGTGAATCTGCACTGTTCATGTACTGATTAGGTTTCACTCTGCTCTCTCTCTTGTGTGTGTGCGTGTGTGTGTCTCTATGTATATGTGTGTGTTAATAACCCTCCTCCTCCCTCCCCCGGGCTCAGGTGTCACACGGTAGCGCTCTCCGTTCCTGTGAACGCAGAGCTCGGCGGCGAGGATCAACAGGAGGTCAAAGGTTTGAGACAGTTTCCCATGTAGGGAATAAATTAACCGCCGCTGCGTGGGCGATGTGTGTGAGAGGAGAAGAAGTGTGTGTGTGTGTGTGTGTGTGAGTGTGTGTGAGTGTGTGTGTTTGAGCCTGGCACACACTGGCTCAGCTCTCTCAAAGCCTGTGGTCGTGTTACCGAGCGCGGGGTCAAAGGTCAAAGCCAATGAGCCACCAGATACAGAGCGAGCTGTGTTCTACCTGAGCCTCTCTGCGTGGTCAAACACCGGCCCCCGGGTGTTGTTTTGACGTGACGGCGGCTCGTGTTTCTGGATCAGCGCGCAGCGTGGACGGCTGGGGCCGAATGTGCGCCGCTCGCCACCGCCGGCGTCCCACATTTAGCGGGAGCGGGGTCGATTTAGGCGCTTTTATTTTAGACTTCTCGCGACCCAGATTTGGCGCCACATCACGGTCGCCCGCCATCTCCTGTGGCTTATCTCCGGTATCAGAAAGAGGTATGATAGGGATGTTTAAAGAGCACACACACGCACACACACACACACACGCACACACACACGCTGCTTCTCCTCTGAGCCTCTAAAAACCTGAGAAGCAGTCGGCAGCTTAGCGGTGGTCTCCCTCCCGCAGCTTTAATCTGCAGATCGACTGTGCAGCAATAATCTATACACATTATGAAATTGAGTTGCAGGCCGCCACGCTCAGCCACCTATTACTGCCCGTAACCTTCATGGCGCTTCATCCGTCCCACGTTCAGACGACCTCCCCCTCCTGCATCAGTTTGACCTTAATAAAAAACCATCCCGCACCATCTCTGCGCTGATCTGTGTCAGGGTTTCGCACGGTTTCAGACGTGTTTCTTGCTGTGAAAACCAGTTCTCAGCCGGGTGAAACAACCGCACTGTGGTAATATTTGATTTCAAAGAGCTTTGCATGTGTTTAATGTGGTGAATCAGCCACAAAAGACATTCCTGTGTAGCTGTTTTAACTGGTAACAGTCACTGAAAGTATGTTTTTTGCACGATATCACAATTTATAATGATGCGATGATGTAAAATTGTAAAAACACCGCAATATATGATTTTACAGTTAACTAAAAACACGCTTTCTGCTCATTAACTGGTGAAAATCACTCTCTTAATCAACTTAACTTTTACTTTTTTAAAGTCAAAAAATTACACACTCTTCACTTGTGTTTTTATGTTTTTAATTAAAGCCTTTTAAACCACTCAGATTATTGAATTTAAATGTAATATCACCAAAAAAGTACATTACAAGTACATTAAAACAAACTAATTGAATAATCTGACCTTTGCGTTCACCACAATTTACTTAACTATTTCAGTTTGTGCACTTTAAACTGATCTCCACTACGTTTCAGAGGAAAATATTCTACTTTTTTACTCTGCTGCATTTGAACATGAGCTGTAACGTACGTAAGACTATGCATTTACTGAAAAACACATAAATATCTGATAAAATGTGATAAATTCTTACAGATTAACCTCCCTAATAGTGATAAAATAGGTAAAATTACAAAATGATAGTGCAAACATTATATTTTCTTCTATTTTTTATGTTTTAATGTCTAAAAACGGTATTTTTCAGGCTGTAAACCGCTTAAATCAGCTTCAGGCTTCTGCACAGGACTAAGCAGAAAGCTGCAGTGGCAGGTAGCCCGCGCGCGGCGGCGGTAACGTGCGGGGCCGCGTCACCGTGACCTCACCAACATGGCGGCGCCCGTCGGCGCGCTCAGTCGGTCCGTTTCCGCGTCTCGAAAAGTGGGAAGTTGTCTGTTAAACTCAGTTCTCATCGCGCGGGCGGCGGCGTGCGTTGCGGAAATGGACTCGGGGAGGCCGACCAAGGTTTGACAGCGTCCCGGTCCCGTTTCAGGCTCGCGCCTTTGCTGCGTCACGACTTCATTTTGCACGGAATAACGTTGCCAAAGCGTAAACAAGCCCGGTTATTGTGCTGTTGTGACGCAGCTGCGGCTGAAAGGCTGAAAGCGTCCGTGCGTGTTGTTGTTGTTGTTGTTGTTGTGAGCTACAGGTGTCTCATTTCTGCCTCCACAGCTGGAGTTTGCGGTGCAGATGACATGCGAGAGCTGCGCGGATCAAGTCCGAGCTGCTCTGGAGGATAAACCGGGTAAGGAAGCGTGAAATCACCGCATATTCGTGTTCCTGTCCACGCACAATAACCGCTGTTTGTCATCTGCCGCTGACAGCTGTTGACGCAGTCGAGGACCGTGACACAGCAGAGCCTGTCACTCTGTCACGTGTGCACGGCTGGCCTCTGCTCATGCAGTCCAGTGCACAGCGTAGACATGAATACACAATGAATGTCAGCACAGGTTTGTTTATGTTGCAGCAGACTGCGTTCAGCAACAGGTGACGTGAAGGTGCCTCTGCAGGACTGTGAATCCATTAAACTAAATGCAGCTCAGTGCATGAAGTACTGAATAAACTACAGACGGTGAAGAGGAACAAACACTGTCTGCTGGTGCACGGCAGGCTGCACATGCGACAATGTGCAATATGTCCTCAGGCAAGCATGTGTAGCAAAGAAGAAATGCTGAATGCAGGTTTACTGTCGAGGTAATTCCTCAGCAAATGCTTTAAAGGTGTTGTTATAGACTAGATCAACTGTCCAGGAGTCTCTAACTAGGAAATAGTGACTTGTAAAATGTGATTTACAGCATTCAAATGCCTGCATCTCTTTGCCCTCTCGTTGCAGGCGTGAAGTCCGTCAGCATCGACGTCAGCAAGGAGGAGGTGCTGGTGGAGTCGGCGATGACCGTCGCAGAGGTGCAGGCTCTGATCGAGAGCACCGGGCGCAGGGCCGTGTTGAAGGGCATCGGAGGATCGGAGCAAGGTGAGAGGCTGCGGGGCGGCGCGTTGGCTCGTTCTGCAGCATCAGGTGTGGGGTCACGTTGTCTGTTGTGTGCTTTGCAGTGTGTCTTTGCATGTTGCATGGCTGCACGGCGCCACGAGAGGAACCTGCTAAAGAACAATGTGTTGCGGTGACTCGGCTGCAGACTGACGCCGCTGCTGTCGACACATATCAATGCATTTCACAGATTTCATGCGATGTTAGTTTGATTACCCCCGCGCAGCATATCAGACGCAGGTTGCAGGTCTGCATTCAGGCTGATGTCAGCGCAGCTGCGAGGTTCTGCATCTTTGTGCTTCCACACAGGTGCACGGCATGGTGCAGTTAAGCTATTAGCATGCAATCCTGCTCTGAGGAGGACCAGTTGAGCATGATGCATGACTGCACGTGTCATTTTAGGATCTCTGCGTTTCTCTGTGACAGACCTGGGGTCAGCCGTGGCCATGATGGCCGGCGTGGGGAGCATCCAAGGGGTGGTGCGCTTCCTGCAGCTGTCCGAGGGGCGGTGCCTGATTGACGGGACCATTGACGGGCTGGAGCCGGGACCGCACGGCCTCCACGTCCACACGCTGGGGGACCTCACGCTGGACTGCCTCAGGTGGGACTGCGGTGCCGGGGGAGCGGGAGAAGTTTGTGTATTTTGTCTTTTAACGGTCCTGAGCATGGAAATACCGAAGTCTCCTGGATAATCAAATCATAAAACACTTTTACTATTATTCAAATAAGTCCCGCTTGTGGCTGCGCTTCATATTCACATGACTCAGGGTGGTGGATGAGGCAGAGGGGGGTAAATTATGCACATTAAAGAGGGAAGATCATGAAAAGGTGCAGGAAAGGTTCTTTATACTGTTGTGTTTTTATACTTTCATTGCAATGCATTCACTCTGTGCACCCAGCAGTGGGAAGGTAAGAGGAAAACAACGATAGTGACAAAGAGGCTGTGCTTTAACGACGGGGCTGTCAGCGGAGGTGACCTCACCCGTATATTTAGCTCAGGTCACAATAGGAAACACGTGTTTGTCTCATTTTTACATTAATTGTATAGAATAAATTCTCTTTTTACCCCGGGAACCATCTAATTCTGCACTGATCCAACGAGTCTAAGCTTGTTTCGGAGGTAATATGATAATATGAACGTTTAAAGAATAAATAAGTTTTTAATATTCAGATTTTCTGCACCGTGCACAAAATAAAAGCCTCATTTTGCAGCAGCACCCGCGGTTTTGCTGCTTCTGTATCAAATTTCACATTTCTTTGCACATTACATTAAATTAAAATGTATTCCCTCTTTTCTTGCAGCTGTGGAGAGCACTACAACCCCTCTGGGAGACAACACGGCGGCCCGTCGGACTCTGAAAGGGTACAGCTGGAATCTCTTTAAAGAATATCTGTGTGCTGTCGTTTTAGCAGGCTCCTCGCCAGAACACGTCGATGTGAGCGCCTCAGAGAGCAAAACATAAAGTAAATAATGCATCCACCGTTTGTAAATTCTGACAAAATCCCTCCTGAGATTGAATAAAAGTTCAGTTTGAGCCAGACGTGCGACGCGATACCCGTCTGCCAGAATCGTCCCGCAGGAGCCGTTTTTAAAGCAGGTGCCACTGTTTCCTGTTTCCTGGCTTCCACCGCCTGCCTGTGTGTGTGTGTGTGTGTGTGTGTGTGTGTGTGTGTGTGTGCGCGCGCGCACCTCCCTGCCTCAGTGTGTTTTACTCTCAGTGCTCATGTGTGACTCCCGTCTCGTGCAGCACGTCGGTGATCTGGGGAATATCGTCGCCGGACCGGACGGCAGAGCCTCGTTCAGGCTGGAGGACAGTCAGCTGAAGGTAAACACGCGCCTGTTTTGCTCTGGTTGTCAGGCTGGTAAGTGCAGAAGCACAGACGTCACCGCGTCATCATTCAATCACCAGGTGTGGGACGTGATTGGCCGGTCGCTGGTGGTGGACACAGGGGAGGACGACCTGGGTCGCGGCGGTCACCCTCTCTCCAAACAGACGGGAAACTCCGGGGAGCGGTGAGTCAGGGACGAGATGATCTGAGTTTCATCCTGTTTATCGATCATATTCACATTAAACATGGAAAACCTGGCTGTTCACATCAGTGCATGCATGGATCATAAGGTGTTTACATGCCACAGCATCCTGGTTCCTCCCAGAGCGTCCAGGTTGTGATGTTTACAGGCTCCAGGCTCTACACCTACAATAATCAAGAACTACTCTAAATGAAATAATTTCCTCATTGTTTCAAACACTCACATGTCTTTTTTCCTCCGCAGACTGGCCTGTGGGATCATCGCCCGCTCTGCAGGCCTTTTCCAAAACCCCAAGCAGATTTGCGCCTGCGACGGCGTCACGCTGTGGGAGGAGCGCGACAGGCCGATAGCCGGCAAAGGTCGAAAGAAAGCCAACGCAGAGACGCCGGCGGCTCACCTCTGAGCCGCGGCTGTAACCTGTGGATTGAAACCACAAAGGGGACGTCTTGCCGACAAAGCACCGAGGGGGAAAAAATGTTCCCGGAGAGACGAAGGAAAGAGAAACGACCTTTTTATTTTCAGTGTGACGGAGTCAGACGCTCGCCCGGCTGCAGTTAGTGTCCTCCCAGGGTTTTAAAAGCACTAAAGCAGATTGAAGCAGCCAGGCAGTCTGTAAAAAGCACCTCCCGTCAGCGAGGCGTCTGCTCGTGCTGTTTGAACGAGTCTCATCGCTGTCTGGACCGATGAGCTTTATACGATTCCAGCTATCGCGCGCTTGCTGCGATGAACGAGCCTCAGTCTGCTGTTAAAGTGTCAGAGTTAATTATGCAAAGCTCGGTAGCAGTGAAAACATCGTGCTGCACTCACAGCCAAGCAGCCAGCGCAGCGATTCCCAGGCCTGCAGTCCAGTGGATGCACGGAGACACTGTGGAGTAGCTCAGCTAAATCAGAGATAACACAGATTGGGATTTGGTCAAAATAAGTGTTTATAACCCAAATATAAGCCAGCGTCTCCCGGTTCAGGAGGAAAATAAACATTCAGACGGTTTTATAAGATGGTGCGATGCTGAGGCCAGTTTAACTCATTCATAAAAACCCTGCGGAGACGTTTCATCTCAACTCAGAGGGCCCGGGAGCCGCTGGACCCACTCAGGACGGGTGCAGGGGGTCTGGGCCCGGCGTTAGCATGCGGCAGCCTGTTCATCTTAAATCCACAAGGTGTTGGGAGCGTGTAAGAGCTCAGGGTGTGGGAGATGAAGGGTTGTGTGCTCAGCTGTTTTTGTTTGTTCTGTTTAGGTGTACAGTTCCCTCCTGGCTGCTGCAGCCGACCTTAGAGCCATAAAACATAGAACACTTCCTGTTTCTGTCAACACGACGGCTGCCCGCTGACTTCTGCTAACGCGTGTCTCCGTCACTCAGCGCTGGGACGTTGTGGGCGCCACGTCGATGCGATGGTGTGAGCGGAAGTTGAGCATCCGTCTCGTCTCGCCTGAATGAGCTCATTGAATTTTCCCCCCAGACGTCCAGACGCTTGTATTTTCTGTTTGCATCCCGCTGGGCTGCAGCTGGTCATCATTCCTGTTGGTTGTTTTGTTATTACGAGTATTATGAAGCCTCTTCCTGTGTCTGACCATTAAATCCAATAAATGTTTGACTGACAAGTGAATAAAAAGCAGCAGATCTCACGTCAGACTGGAGCTTCCTCAATGCACGCCTCTCTTTGTACACTCCCAACATGAACATGCATTTTCAGTCATGTTGCGTGTTGATTTTGGCACATGGCTCATATTTTTTTTTTCTTCAGAGCACACAATCAGCTCTGTAACGTCACCCCGCTCGCTTGTTTCCTGTTCCTCCGGAGCGCAACCCCGTGGCTTTGTGGAAGCGCTTTATTCTCTAATAAATTAAACTGGCTCGCTCTTGGCTTTGTCTGCATCTGCGTGTGTGTGTGCATCTGTGTGTGTGTGCTGGAGTTATTTCGTGAGCATTCAGCATCCTCTGGGTGCAGCAGCAGCAGCAGCAGCAGCAGCAGCAGCCCTCCCCCTCTGCAGCCTCTCCAGCAGTATGCCCGACATGCAAACGGAAGCAGGCGCTACCATTTTGAAACACAGCACCGCCTAGGTAAGATGGTAGATCCTTCTGTTTAATCGCCCTTTTTCCTGCAGTATTGTTGTCATCCGACGCCGCATGGGAGGTAATTAACTCCGATTCGTCTCCGAGCTCGTGTGTTTTTGACGGGTTTGTCGTAGAAAGGCGGTTAGACCGCGTTGTTGCACGGGAGTCGCTCGGTGTTGCACCATATTCAGCCCTGTGCGGCGAAAAACGCTTGTTACACTGTATCGATCTGCTGTCGCATCGGATGTCGTGTGCGTGTCGCCTTCGTCGCGTGGGACTGATCTACACGAGTGTTTTTGTTTATTCATGTCTCCGCGCCCGCTTTCGCCTCGCGGCTTGTTTTGCTTTTGGCCACTCGAGCGAAACCAAAGAAGCATCCCGGTCTCCTCACGGCAAACGCGAACAATGCGATTAACAGACGAGTGTGTGTGTGTGTGACAGAGAGAGGGAGAGTGTGTGTGTGTGTGTGTGTGTGTGTGATCCAGACTTAAATCCTATCTTTTTTGCTCGTGTGTGTTGTGTTTTTTGCGCTTTTGCGATTGATCCAAGTTGTGAAAATGTGTTGACTCAGCGTCGCGCTGCGTCATCAGAAAACCAGCCCCCCTCCCCTCTCTCCCTCTCCCTCTCCCTCTCTCTCTCCCTCTCTCTCTCTCTGTTTATGCCTCAAATGAACCCAGTGTTCATGCAGCAGCCATATGTAACGCATGGCCTACACACACACACGCACACACACTCTGCTTGCATCTTGTTTAACATGTTTCTCTACGGGCTGCAGCAGGAGTAGTAGTAGGAGGCGCAGCTCATGTCCGCGGCGGCGGCGGCAGCTGACTGGGGCCTGAACCAAAAAATAGAAATGCCATTCTCTGGTGTCATGTTCCACTCTGCCCTTTGATTTACAGCCAACCATAAAGGACAAGGTGTTGGCCGACCTGCAGGAACACTCCTCAGCAGCTTTGGCAGCGCTGAAAACAAAAGACTGTGCATCATAAAAGTGAAAGTTTGCCACAGGAACTGATTCACACCGCTGTCACTTGAGGGATTTGGTGTGATTTGCTCCTTTTGCCCCCCTCCCGCTGTCTCCCTGTGCCTGAGTGTGACTCAGCTGTGTGCGGCTGTATAATCACAGCCTCCTCCTCACAGATCTGTCCTTTGCTCCCAGATACCAATTGAAACCACGCAGCCGTTGTTCACGGACGTAATGTGCCTCCTGTAGGGAAATCCTGCTCCGACCGGAGAGACCGGCTCACAGGCAAATGTGCGGTCTGTGTGCGGTTTGTGATTTGCAATATTGGAGGGTTAATCTGGCGCTGAGGTTCTTTGTGTAACAGGTCATAATCACCCTGCGCGTGTTATTTGTGCGCTTCATGTCTGGCTCTCCAGTCCTGCCTTTGCCTTATTGCTGCGTAATAAACGGACGTTTCATGTTGGAGAACTGGAGCAAGTCTTGCGCCTCCTCCTCTGTCACAACCCTGAAAAAGACACTAAATAGCTGGGTCAGCTGAGTCCCCGTGCGCTGCGGTCCACCCCTGTATTCAGACTATCGCACTCCAGTACCTCCTCCTCCTCATCCGGCAACAAAACATGTGGTTTAGCGCTCACACGGTAGCCGTGACAGCTACTAGTTAATCCCCGCTCTTATCTCTAACCACAGTCAAGTACATCACTGCTCTGTGTCTCTGCAGCGCCATGGACAAGAGCCACACAGTGAAGCTCTTTGTGGGCAACCTGGCGTTGGACACCACCCAGGAGGAGCTGTCGGCCATCTTCGAACCCTACGGCCAGGTGGTGAGCTGCAGCGTGCTGCGGCAGTTCGCCTTCGTCCACCTGCAGGGCGAGGGCGCCGCCGAGCGCGCCATCCGGGAGCTGAACGGGCGGGAGTTTCGCGGGCGGAACTTGGTGGTGGAGGAGTCGAGGGGAAGGCCGCTGCACTCCACCAAGGTGTTTGTGGGTAATCTGAGTGGGATGTGCACCACCGAAGACCTGCAGCAGCTGTTCCAGACATTTGGAAAAGTTCTGGAGTGTGACAAAGTCAAAGGTGAGTGGAGACGCTCGACACATTGGATTTGTTTTAAAACGCTCCCACACATCGCTCTCGAGTTGCTTGATGTTAGTAAAATTGTGGGCACTCATGTCGTCAAGGTAAGAGATTCGATCTTATTTCAAGTGTTGTGCTGCTGAGCCTGCAGAAAGTAGGTAATGATACCCAGGTTCGAAGTTGTCCTTGTTGTTTGGTGCACTTCACATTTTTCCGTAGAAGTCATAAGTAGGTGTCTGTGGCAGTGCCACTGTGATCCTAACTGTTGTCCCTGCGCTCAATGACAGCCAGGCATTCCTCTTCCGCAGGCTACGCCTTTGTCCACATGGAAAACAAGGAGGATGCTCTCCAGGCCATCGAGGCCCTGCACGGCACCTCGTTTAAGGGCCGCCCCCTGTCTGTAGAGCTGTCCAAGGTCCAGCCCAGCAAGCAGGCGCCTACAGGGAAGATCCCCTGCGTTAACTGTGGAAAGCAGGGCCACTATGCCGGAGAGTGCCCGGTTGGGAAGCCTTCTCTGGAGCAGTATCAGAGTCAGGCGGCGGTCCTGGCCGCCGCCGCCGCTGCAGCCGCCGGCCTGCCGCTGCAAGTCCAGCAAAGTGTGCACAATTCAGTCTACAACACCTCCACCTTCGATCCCACATACGCAGCTCTCACTGGGATCACCACGGGCACACGCACCGACGGGAACCCGGTGAACCCGGCTGTTTATGGTGCCCTTGCCAGCCAGGTGTATGGTGCCAATGTTGCCAATCAGCTGTATGGAACGGTGGCCAATCAGGCAGCTCTCACATCAGGCGCCACCCAGATGTACAGCTCAATGACCCCCAACATCTACGGCCAGATGGCTGCAACCCCGGCGGCTGCTGCTGCGGCCGCTGCGGCTGCCGCCTACACAACTCCAGTTTACACCCCGACTGTGGCCAACCCTCCTGTCTACCTGGCTGCTGCTCCTGGAATAGAAATGCCAACGGCAGCGGCTGCAGTCAACCCCGCCTACACTGTATCTCCGGCGATCTATGGTGGCGCCACACCAGCCTACGCTCACATTAGCGCCATGGGAGCGGCGGACCCTACCACAGCCATCTTTGAGGCGGCCAGACAGGCGCACTACTTTGCCCAGGGCCAGCAGGTGGTGGCCGAGCAGCAGTCGGTGGCTGCAGCAGCAGCAGCCGCCGCCGCGGCAAAGTCTGGTGAGAGGGACCGAAGCCCCCTGCGGAGGTCTGTGCCGCTGCTGCCAGACCCAGTGATGAAGCCGTTCATGTACCAGAGGGCGAAGCCACGACGACCCCTGCTCCCCACGCCGGCTGGTCGCGCGGCAGAAGAGGCAGTGGAGGCTGCTGAGGACCCGATGGCCAGGTAGGATGTGGTCTTGGAGTCTCTTCTTCACCTCTGCAGCACGATCGAATCAGTCCTAATCAGTCGATCCCAGAGAAGGCCTCAGTCGATCTCAGAGAGACGAGTTTTAGCATTTGGTGTTTCCCTTGTGTTCAGTCATGCTTTTACAGCTTCGAAGCACGTTCTCAAGGCTAATTCATGCTTTTTTGCATGTTTGATTCGTCTTGTTCACTTCTTCTTCTCTCTCACTCTCACTGTGCCCATGCTGCCCCTCGCCCGACCTTAACCCACCCCTCTTTCCTCCCCTACCTCACCCCTCTCAGGTACTATGCGGAGTACTACCAGCAGCTGCAGCAGTACCCCCAGTTCCAGTACGCGTACCCGCCACCGAACACAGTAACAGCCATCCCTGGCGTGCCGGGAGTGTCGGCAGTCCCCGCCGTACCCACGATGTCCGCCCAGCCAGTCGCCACGCTGGACGCCCTCAGGCCAGTGGTCCCCACAGCTGCGGCAGTGGCAGCCGCCATGGCCGCGCCCAGGGTGTATGAGCCGCCGTTGCCGCCGCCCACGCGCAAGGAGGCCATCCTCCGCCGCCCCGAACTCTCCCTTCACACGCCTGAGCCCCCCTTCCGATAGTCGCACACAACTCTCTGCCCCCTCCCGACCCGCACCCCACATCCTCACCCCTCCCTCTTTGCCCTGAACCCCACCTCCCTCCCCTCCCCAGATCTCCTCTTCTACCCCAAACTTGAACACCTTCCAGCAGCTGTACGCGTGTGTACGTGAGTTTGCGTGCGTCTGGGGGCTCCCAGTGTGTGTGTGTGCGCGTACATACGTGTGTGTGTGTGTGTGTGGGTCTTTGGGTTATTAACCTGCTTCACGAGGGATCAGCTAACCTCGGTCCTGTTTGCGTGCACACGGTGCAGCCACGAAAGGGAGGCTCCCATCTGCCGTACGGGCATTCTTTGTGCTTCTCAGTTTTTACTTTCCTTACCGTGCCAGTCTCACACTTGTGCCAGTATTAGACTGACCCGCTCAGTCGTTTCACATGCCTTTAATTTCCCGCAAAACCCAGTTATGATTTTCTAAGGCCAAACCTGCGATCAAAGACATCAGCCATCCTCCTTCCGGGGCCTAGATGATCAGTTAGGGCAGCTAATCTGAAACCCTTTTTGCCTTATGTTGAAGAGTTTAGGTTTATAATCAGATGGGAGGTCTGACAAACACGTATTGTGCACCGGCTGCATTGGGCTGTGTCCGACAGAACCAAGGTTGACCTGTTTTATTTGTGGGAGGGAGGGCGGGTTTGTCTCGAATGCGATGTGAATGTGCAAGGGAGAGAGATGTATACGTGCGGGCTCCTCACCTTGCATCGCACAAACGCAGCAGCTACGACTGCGCCTTGCTGAGAAAAACAAAACAAAACAGTAAAGCACACCTAATACGTACTGTAATGTATGTTTGGATCTCTCCCTGACCTCCCCCCCGTCCCCCTTTACACCTCCCCCTCTGTCCTGTGCTCTAACTGCACCCCTGGAAGACACTGCTTCACCTCTCTTTCTCTTTCTAACTACAGCTGCCTACCTCTCAACAGTCAAACTCCAGTGTAGAGTCTCTTCTGTGACAGTCCGCACCTTTCACGCAGTCAGCAGCTCGTTCCCTGCTCCCCGCCGTGAAAGTACAGGGTCAGCAGTTTAGGGAGGGAGGAGCCGCTGCTGCCGCCGCCGCCGCCGCCGCTGACTTTTTGTAGATGTGCTGCATCCAGTCCTCCTTACGTGTTCAGAGGCCTTTTTTAAAAGACAGAAAATAGTAGTTTACTGTGTTTTTTTGTTTGTTTTTAACGTAGTTTACATGTAATACGAGTCAACCTGGGGTGTAATGAATTGTAAAAACCCACGTGTGACTACTGAGCGAGCTGTTTACAGAGGATCTTCACGCCGCATCCCGTTGTGAATCGTGACGCGCGACGAGCTCAACTATGTGCCTATAAGCTTTGAGTGAAGTGCATTAAGTGGAGGGATCTCCCATTTTAAGTGCTTTTTGACTTTTTAATCATTTCACGGGTGGTCTGGGCGTTAGGTTTGTTTCACATCCTGAGGGTTTTTTTAAAAAAAAAAAAAAAAAAAAGAAAAGCCACAAACTGAGCCCGAGAGGCTCGCGCAGAGCCGCCGGGTCGTTTATCAAAGCAGGAACGACAGTGATAGCACCAATGAAGCGAGAGATGGCGCAGTGTCTTCCAGCCGCCCCGACTGTCCTACTACCAGACCGGCTTCGGATCGCGCGCGTGCAAAAGGTCTCCGAGCGCTCCGCTTTAATCTGGTTGTTGGATCCGCTCGGCGAGGGTTCGCTGCGTCAGGACGACACGCCAGCTTGAGCTGCGAGTACTTCCTTTTTTTTTTTTTTTTTTTTTTTAAACATTTCCACCCGGGCGAGCTCGTCCTGAGCGGCGAATCCCGCCCGTCCGCGTCCCGACAGTCACTTAAAACAAACGCTCGGAGTCTTCTGCGACCGCTGTCCGGCGGCCGTCTGATGCACACGCAGACCTGCCCTCTGACATCACCTGACTTGCCTCGCTGTCCCCCCGCTCCCTCCTCCTCCCCCCTCCCCCCCCCCCCCCCCCCCCCCCCTGTCTTTTTTTTTTTTTTTTTTTTAGTGGTTAAGTGACTTTTTGCATCTCACAGTGTAATCTCTCTGTGTCGTATATATACGAAACACATACCAGTTGCATCCTTTGTAGAATTATGTGGTTTGCGAAATGTCTTGTTTGCCATGTTCGTATTTTTTAGAGGAAGTATTTTAATTTTTGCCTTTTTTTTTTTTTTTTTAGGAAAACACACAGAAAAGTTAAAAAACAAAGAAATCAGCATGCTTTTATTGAGAATATGTATACTATAATCATTATTATAATAAAGAATGTTTGGCTGACTACTGTGGTAACAGAAAGCAAAAGGGTTTGGACATTTCCCCTTCTTGTTTATGTTGTTCTTCTCCACTATCTGTCTCTCTTGTGTAAAATGACCACCAGACCCATTTGACTGGGGGACCCCGGGGGGAGACAGGTGTAGATGCTGGCCCAGCTTTGCTCTCTCTTTGGTCGGGGTAAGTGCGGGTTGGTGCTCCTTTCTCTCTCCGGCCTCTCAAACCGGGTGCAAACCGGAATTGGTGCAGAGTGGTTTGCGCTTGCGAATGCACTTCAGTGTTTTAATTAGAGTTAATAAGACACAAATGCAGAAAAGCGCTTTAATGCACACGTTGAAGTCACGTTGAGAGCTGGGGAGAGGCACACAGATAGAATGGCCTGGGTGCATTTTGATCTGTGGAGCAGTCCTGTTCCTGGGGTTGATGGGTGTGCGTCTGGTCTGGTCTGGTCTGGTCTGGTCTGGTCTCTCCCTGCTGCACCAAACTCTCCCCCCTCCGTGTGTCTCTGTGTCCACTCTGCTCTCAGACCTGCATGTGTGATAGTCTGTAACTCTTGCCGCAAAAGAAAAAGAAAAAGAAAAAAAAAAAAAAAAAGCCCCGCGGGAACAAAGTCCAGCTCTGAACTAACTATCTCAACTGAATTAGGTCACCCGTGCCACCTGGAACGGCGTCCAGCGTGCAGCCGTGCGTGAGCGTGGCGGCGTGAGCCATGGGGAGGACTTTTAGCGCGACGCCACCGCAGCGGGAACTCGTTCTCTCTCTCTTCACCACCAAGGTAAATGAAAAAACAGCAGCAACAACAAAAAAACGAAAACAAAAACAAAAGAAAGCACTGACCTGCCCCCCTCCTCCTCCCCCCTCCCCCCCACACACACCTGCCGCCCCCTCCTCTGACTGTGCCTTGACCAAAACACCCCTCCCCTCCCCTCTCCTCTCCTCCGCCATCACCACCTTCCCCACTCTCCTCGCTCCGTAACTCCGCCTCCTGCTCCTCCTGCTGCTGCTGCAGTGGCAGTGCCACCGGTGGGGGTGGTGGGTGGGGGTAGTGTGGGGTCAGGATCCCCCCCCCCCACACACACACACGACTGAGTCCTGTCTCGCATCAGCATCCACAGCGACTGTGTGTGTCCAGCTGGTGTGTGAAGTGGTGTGAATAAAGGAGATGTGTGTGTGTGTGTGTGTGTGTGTGTGGTGTGGCGTTTGATTAATTGATTGATTGATCGATTGATTGGTAAGCTTGGCACATGCAGACCCTCTTCCCCTTTCCCCTGCCCGCTAGTAACTCCTCTCACACCGCCGTATTAGCCGCCCTCACCCCCTAACCCCTACCTCCCCCACCCCTCTTCCTCCTCCTCCTCCTCCTCCACCCCCCCTTGCTGTCCCTGTGCGCCTCTCCTCTCCGCCGCTCACAGAAACACACACAAACACACACACGCAGCGCTTTTTTTCTCCCCGCCGCCACCGCCGTCGCCACCTTGGATCTGGGTTCGTGGCTCTGGCTCGGGACCTCAACTTCCCAGAACCACCCAGCCTGACCCAACCTCCTCCCTCCCACCCCCACCCTCCTTTGTTACCATAGAGGCCTGGGCGTGCCGATGGACAGTTGTATGTGTGGTGGCCCCGCCGCCGCCGCCGGACTCAGCAGAGAGACTTCGCTGTTGGACGCGCCGCTTTGCTAAAACTGGTGAATGCTGGGTTTGCTCCACGCGGCTGTGGAAGGGATCTTAGCGCCTGTTTCCTAAAAGCTCTTAGCTCCATTTCGTCTTAAGTGACAAATCAGCCTCAAACTCTGGAACCTCAGACCTGTTCCTCTAACCTCTGGGTCCCTCACAGCCCGTGTGCCAATCAGAAACATCCTATAAGATAAAGGCCCGCCTGCGAGGCCAGTCGCACCTGCAGATTCTCATCAATCTCAGGGTTCCTATAGGACTTTTCTGGTACGGCAGCTCTTGTTTCTCTAATCCCGGGATCGGCTGGACGTTGTGCTCCGACTTGACTTGTGTGTGTCCTCTGACCTGTTGAGAGTGTCCGTGTGCTGAGATCTAGAGCTTAAGCCCCGGGCGCCCACACCGACCCCTCCGCAGCTCGCCGGGTTTCAGCTGCGAGACGGAGTCGAGACAAAGCGGGGGGCGTTGCCTCGTCTCTGCTCCTAACGCAGGGAAGGAAGGAAGGAAGGAAGGACATAAAGGGAAGAAGAAGGAGAGGAATGAATAGATGAGTTGATGTATAAGGTGAGTGTGTAGTGGATGGATCCTCTGTTCAAAGCTGCTCCCTAAACCTCACCTCCCTGCTGTGTACGACTCCATTTTGGGTCTCAGACTCCCGTTCTGACACGTCCTCGTCACTCTGAGCGTCGTTTACTATCCACGCCGTGTTGCGATAGTGCAGCTTTGACTCCGAGGCGTCCATTTGTTCACCAGAACTGATTTCTACAGTTGTGCTCCCAACACAGAAGCTAATGTTTCATTAAAGTGTCGAATTACCGCAAACTGCAGACCAGTGTTGCCAGGATTCCCCTGCAGCTTCACAAAGAGTAGAGTAGGTGTAGACGGCCCCGGCCTCCGTGGTCAGGGCGGGTGGTGCTCCGGCCGCCCCATCCTCCCAGCTCTACTCTGCACTGAAGGCTTCCTCGGGTGCTTGCGAGTCTGAGCTTGCTTTGGTGAATGCAGCCCCCCACCTTCCCACCGCCCTTCCTCGTTGCTCTGAGTTCACAGTTGCACCGTACTGACAGCCAAAGCTCGCTGCAGCCTCCTCCTCCACCTCCTCACCCACCCACCCACCCCTCCACACACTCCCTCCCCCGCCCGCCTTCTGTGGTTTGGACGGCTGAAGCGCGCTGTGATCCAGGCGCTCTTTTGTGCGCACATGTCTGCATTGTGTTGTGTGTGTTTCTCTCTGACGGGATCCCACAGGTTACGTCCGCTCTCCTGCAGCAGGTATCAGCCGAGGCGTGTGTGCGTGTGCATCTGGAACACTCTCCGGTTTGAGCACAGCCCGCAGACCGCATTGCCTTTTCAGTTTTGCATTCATGAGATTCAGTGAACGGATGCGACCGAGGCTATTCTAGCTCTTCTAGCACATATGTGAATCATACCTCAGCCATTACCTCATGCACGCCGGGTGGACGCGGCATGAACACGTGCAGGATGTGATGCAGTTCAGTACTCCACCCTTGCATTTAATCTAAAAAAAGCCCAATATGTTTCATTTCTGGTTAAAAGCGGTGTTAATGAGCGACTCCTGCAGCCCTCAGTGCTGCAGTGGGTGGCATTACATCACGAGGTGTTCACGCTGTTTGTCCACCCCTTGTTTAACCACCAGAGGCCAGATCTGCCTCTGTCTGTGGTCGACGTGCTTTTAAAAACCCACATAGTCGTCGTCATGTTTACAGCGATGGACCCATCCCGACTCCCCTCAGCTCAGCAGTAGCACAGTAATGGGTAACCACAAATAGTCACACGGTAGCTAAGCTTCTTCAAGTAGGTTAATGGACCAAGCAGAGTGTAGTTACATTTAAATGCCTGATTAATTATAATATAAATTGTTCTAGTTTCCAAAGACGCGGCGAGGGTGACTGACTAACGCGTCACCCCGGGAGGATAGAGGTCGGGATGTGCTGATTTCAAGGAAGTCGGTTGGGACGGGGGTTTTAGTTGATGAATGTTAGATTAAAAACATGTTTACTGTGAATGACAAATCCTGATATAAACACATTATATTGTAAGGTTGTGTATGCATATATAAGTGCATTTTAATCTGTATTTCGTAAATATTCTGAGGCATTTTTTCCCCCAATCTGCATGCAAATCATGAATAAATTCACCTTTTTTTTCTCATGAAAGCGCCTGAATCTCTTTTATTCTAATTACATTTTTATACCGGCAAGACGGAAAGCCACGAATAGCTCTTAGCGGGCTGTTTGATATCTTGTAGCTTGGGTTATAATTTAAAAAATAAACTAAGCAGCTTTTACCTGCAGCCTTGTTTTCAGCTGTAGGGAATAAGTTGGTTTGAGGTGGAGTGTTGCGTAATAAACCGCTGCTTATTTCTTATTAATTCATGATAATATGAGATTGAGTTCTTTGATCCTGTTTCCTGAAAGAGGTATTCTGAAACTACAGAGGCCTGGGTTTGCCATTGAGGGTCACTAGCAGCGACAGGTGCATTGCACAGGCCATAAAAACCCCTCCGTGGCCAGGGGGCGTAATTGACACATCTCCGCGCCACTCACGCGCCCGTTAGCCCAGCCCGCGGGGAGACTGCCCCGCCTCTAACACCTTTTTAGGGTCAGAACCCGATACCCAAGCTGTCAGTTCCCATACTTATTGGGGTGCGGTCACGTGTGCCACTTTTGACCAGGAAAGGAGCACCGGCCAGCAGGGTCTTCTGGTAGTGGGAGCACCACCTCCGCACAGGCACCTCGCACCAGTGGAGTCTGGTCTCTGCAGCCCCTAACTGCCTCTCCCCCCGAAAAGCGAGACCCCCCGTCTTAAGGAGGTTCTTGCCCTCACGGCGTCGTCGTCGTTTCTACTGCTGATTAATCTTTTCTTACTATAAGCTGAGGGGGACGTGAGAAGTCCTGACAGAGGCGGCACGATGACAGCTGTCGAAACCCAAATCACATACAGCAACTCCTACACGATCCACCATGAAGAGTATATGACCCAAGAGGAGGACTGGGACAGGGACCTGCTGCTGGACCCTGCCTGGGAGAAGCAGCAGAGGAAGGTAGGTTTGGATCTGGAGGCTCTGGAGCAGCCGGTCTCAGCTTGTGCCGCCGTGCGTAATTGCGCACGGCTCGATCCACGCGCGCACGCTCTCACTTAGTGCCATTTTTATGCATTTTAACGTGACAATTTGTGTGAATCGCTGCGCTCCCCTTGATTGTGTAAAGTCTAAAACAGCCCGACGTGAAACTGGGCATCTGCGCCTGAGCTGTCCTCGCACCTGGCACTTCAGTCCTGCTGGAAGCTGTGTGGGCAGATATTTTAGGCCGAGGAACTTTCTCAGTGTTGTCTTTCAGTTACCCCTGATTGCCTTGCGGAGACCGTCTAAATATAATACCACCCACCCCAGTTTTTCGCCTACATTTGAGTCATACATGTGCGTTTAACAGGGTTTTAACAACACCGAGCAAATTAAAATGTAAATTAAAATGAGATTATTCGTTATTTTAGCTTAAGTAAATAGTTTTATGTGTGATTTAAATAAATAAAACACAAAAATCTGTTTTTTTCCACGTTAATTATACATATTCAGTGTGCACAGTTTGAAAATAGACTGATGTTGTCAGCCGCACTGAGCCAGCCCGGGGGAGGAGGTCAGCCGTTGCCTGGGCAACCAGCTGGCCTCGCCGCGTGGAGGGCGAGCCCGACAGGTGCGTTTAAAGAGCCGCCGGAGCTGAACGTCAACCGACGCAGGTGGCGAACCCGGGACAGAAACGACGTTTTGCGAAGGTGAACACAGTTTTGTTTCGGTTCGCACAAACAAACCCCTCAACGGTTTTCAGCTCGGTCCGGCTTCTCCTCCGCCGCTGCTGGGTTTAGCTCAAGTCAGGCTCGACCGGCTGCTGCGTCATGGCCGCCATGTTGGATTTTCCATTTTTAAACACCGCGGAAGTCCTGGAGCCCGAGCTGAAAATAGTTTCAGGTAGATAAATAAATCAGCCTTTCTCATGTTGGAGGCTAAAACACACAACTAGCAAAGCTAAAACCAAAGTTTAGCTACACGTGCTCTCATGCTGTGGACAGTTGTTTGTTTGTGCGCAGCTAAAACACTAAATTAATAAATAAACAACGCAGTCTGCTGCACAACAGTGTATTAAAAACAAGATTTGTTCATGAATATGTATAAAAAGTATGAATTTAGATTAATTTACTCGTGGAAACAGTCACTTCCTGTTATGTTATCATGAGTCACAGCTTCAAAGACACTGACATTAGGAAACAGCTGTAATATGTTGTAGTTTAATTTGAATTAAAGCCTTTCTAGAAACGTTTCTAGAAGACGCACACTTTAAAATAGTTGTTGGCAAGCTGCAAACGTAACAACCAAAGGGGAAAAGTCTCAAATGCAAAAGCAACGATCGGCCTTCATGACACAAAAGGCACAAATTCGGTAAAAGTTCATCAAAAAACATCTTTTTCTACAATTTAACTCTCGTTTCTTATGGGGTTTTTTTAACTTTGTGTACTAGCCGGGTGATACAGACACCAGAATGTCTTTATCACGGTTCTGGAGCAAGTAAACTGACATAAACTAAGCTCTTATTTGCTAATTTAGGTTCAATTTAAGTGAATTTATCATATTTAACTCGCTCCTATAGGATAAAACCTGGTAATCTTTCAATTATCAAATGTCAGCAGTGAAAATAATCGAACAATATGCTGTCTGTTATGATTTAGATCTTTTTTTATCATTGTTTTTATTCTATTTATGCGCTCTAGACTATTTCCCAACAGGGATAATCTCATCTAATCTACACTAATCTAATAACACCTAATCTGCGCCGCTGTGATGCGTCACAGCATCGAGACGCTCGGCAGTTTGGTTTTTATGACGGCCGCGTTCAGACGATGCTTTGCCCGTGAAACTGCAGGATTGTTCTGTCGGTGCAAAATGCCCCCACCCACCCCCACAGCACAGTGACAGGCTGAGAGACATCAACAGATGGTAACAGAGAGAGAGAGAGAGAGAGAGGGAGAGAGAGGGAGGGAGATGGCAAGGATGGTAGAGATACACCCCGGGTTGGTTTCACAGATCTACAAATAAACATCTTCCTAAAAATACTTTTCAACTTGCCTCGGCTCCTTCCCTCCCCGCCGCCGTCTCCTGCTTTCTCTCCGTCTCAGCCGGGTCAAACGCTCGCCACCATATTTTAATATAAATCTGCTTTCTTTTCTCTTTTAGAGCAGCTATTCAGTTATTTCTGCAGAGCCCACCTGTCAGTCGCCCGAGCGTAAACCGATCTAACGCGGCCTCGCACGGTCTCCATCGCTCAACGTCCCAGGGGGAGTAGGTCACCGTACTCCGTTGCTCTCCTCGGCATGTAAAATCCAGCTTAAGGAGCTGATATCAGCCCATAAATATAGCCGCTGCATCATTTTGCGATGTAATGAATATGAAAGAAAACCCCGGCGCCACCTGTTCTCCCCTCTATTCTGGAGGTTTCAGTGGAAAAAAACCACCGCTCGCCACTTGACGCAGTTGTAAAGTGTTTGTCAACACACCCCGATGCCGAATCTGATACCGGACATTCGAAATAGAGCGTGTGTCTGAATTGTGCATCTTGACATTGGTTTATATTTATCACGCAGCAGCTCTTGTAGACGGCGAGCTAAGTGATTCATGGCTCTCTGTGTTGGACCGGGGGTTTTATTTGATAGGAGCTGGCAGAAGCCGTGTTAGATACTGCATCCATCGAAGGTCGTCATGTGGAAGGACAGAGTGATGAGGTCTGGCTGCGTCCCGGCCGTGGTGATAGTCTTTCCTGTAATCTTAGCAATAAGAAGGGGCTGGGTTGTCACACTCGAGCGCTGAGAGTGAACCGGGGCCAGTCTGGGACAGGAGCAGACCTTTCTGTGATCGAGGGCTGCAGACGGGTGCAGCTGCAGCTCAACGCCCGGCTCTTAATCAGAAAGAGGAGGCGGGTGCGTGCTCGTGCGCCACGCTTTGTGACATAACCCGCGTCTACGCGCCGTCGTTTAGCTTCTTCTGCTGAATCATTAAAAACAGACGCGGAAAAACTCAAAACACACACGTAAAAACATAAAAACCCGACTCATGGCCGCGACTAAAGACGTCTTCTGTTTCACATAGTTGAAGAGTTCAGCTGCTGACTGACTAAGTGAATGACCGGACTCCTAGCGAAGCTTATGCTAGCAGTAACCTATAAATACCCATTACATAGGGTTATCAACAGCCTTATTGGCTCAGCTGACCTATTAGCCACATGGTGAATGCTTATGTGTTCATGCATACACACATGCACATGCCAGAAAACAGATTTGTTTAAAGGATAATAGTCAATCATTGCTGGACACTGTTGGTTTTAAACTTTATAAGGAGGGGAGGGGATATCAAATAAATGAATAATGTGATAATTATAATGTTTTTTATTTAAGAAAAGAGTCAAACTCACAGGTAAAACGTTAAAACTCCAGCTCGTCCCTTCAGTGTTTAGTGAACAAATACGAAAAGTTGTTAAATTGTAAATTTAGCCAGGATTCACTGAAATACTGTGATTAAATACTGAATTATTAATCATTCTCACGCGTTCGTGTCGTGAGAATTGAATAATCTTGCTAATAAACCGGATTTATGCGTCAGTCCTGGTGCAGATGAAGTGTTAATAGTTGCACAAAGCCTGCTTATAAACACTTATTCCCAGGATTAACAGTAATCCTCGCGCCGTCTAGTTCTTTAAATGCTTTATAAATTAAATTTTCAATAAATTTTAATTATTTTTCAGTCTCTTTTTCTTTTCTTTGCTTTATTCCACCGGGTGCAAGATGAATGAAGTGTCCAAAAGACTGATCGTGGTCAGATCCGAGTTATATTCAGTAATGTGATATTTATCCACTCAACCTAATGTAATGCCCCTCTGTGTGGGCGAGGAGAGATCTTAGGGTGCTGCGTAATCGAATCTATTCTCGTCTGATCTCATTTTGCACTTTAACAAATCAGCCCAGCAGCGCAGCAGGTGAGACGGGGTCGCTGCGCTCACCTACCCTGGTACCTGGTGTTTGGTGAGACAATGGGACAACAATACATCCCGACGTCCTCGGCTAAACCCCGTGGTGTTTGCAGCACATCCTGTTGGGTAATAATGTCTACATCTGAGATGTGGCCTTCAACCCAGGTCCCCGGGGTCTCGTTAGTGGATGAAATCAAATGATTTTAATGTAAACGGCGAGCGCAGAGGGCGGCTCAGGCTTAATTTGCACAGTTAGCAGCAGAAACAGCAGCGTTTGTGATTCACCTGCGCTCACAGCCCTGGCGTGCATCGCCTAATCCCAAGATGCAACTCCTGAAACTCCCTCCCATGATTCCCTCTGTCAGGGTCATGTGATCCCCGGTGCAGGAGCAGCTACTCTGAAACCACTCAGCACATTTTCAGCTTGTTTGAGGTGCTAAAATAAGACCAGCAGTGAGATGAAAGGTGTCGCGTTATTGTTTAAATAATGCGTTAATAATAAAATAATTCAGATTTTAAAAGGGAAAGGAAAATTTAAAAAGAGACACTTAAATTCAGGAGAAATGAGCCAATCAGGAGCCCCGGTTTGTTTATCTGTGATGGCTGCTCGTTGTTCATAAAACCTCAAAACCAATCAGCTGAGCGTCGGTTCGCCATCTGACGAGCGAAGACGTTCAACACACCAAACAGTTTCTCTGAAGCTTTAACTAAAAAGCTGACTCCAGGTGAACTGTGTCGCAATAATGGCATTAATTAGCGCGGCGCACCCGCATCTGTGTTGTCCGACACATGCGGGGAGTAGGTGTAGGAGGGCTGAACGTAAGCGGAGAGGTGAGAGAAGCTGCAGTCAGATCAAATAGCAGTTGCTATTCCAGAAGCCGTGTCCATGTAGGGAGGCTTCTATAAACTGCTTTAGTGCCGGCGCAGGAGCCCTGGGAGGCCGCGGGAAGGGCTGAGGAGGAATATGTGTGTGTGAGAGTGTGTGTGTGTGTGTGTGTGTGTGTGTGTGTGTGTGTGACACACTCCTCATACGCTGTGTTTTATTTGCATCAAAAGTGTGTTTCTTGGCGAGTTTGATGAGTGAGTTCCCCTGGGGACGGGTGTTGTAACGGCGAGCTCGGACACACGATACAGCGGCGATGTCAGTATCCAGCCCGGGGCGTGGGGGGGGGGGTGAAAATGATGATTGATGGGCTGTAAGGGCGGCCATCTTGATCTGATCAGAGCGAATCCTGTGGGTCTGCAAATAGAGTAAAAAGGGCAGATCAAGTCGGAGGAGACTGCACGCTCGACGGCGGCGTTGCTTCCATTGGTCATGTCTGCAGTTTTTAAACTTGTTATTAGCCGCCGGGCTGAAAACGGAGACTTGTGTTTATGAGGAAGCAGAAACCCGCGAGCTGCCAGGACTGTGACCTCGGCAGCGAATGACACGGGAGGATACGAGCGCCGACAAAATGTCACCTCAGGTCCTAACGGTGTGGCGCTCCGACGCCACGTCTGTGTCGACCGCTCGGTTTCCAGCAGTAACGAGACAAACCGACCTGTCTTTATGGTTCTAAACCCACGGTGCTGAACTCAAAGGCCGCCTGCGTGCAGCGGATATTTATAGGCAGGCGCTAGCTCCAGTTAGCAGTGAGCCGTATTGTCATATCTGAGATGTGGCTTCATGCATTTCATGATTAACAGCAGCACTTGAACGCACCACCGTCCTGTTTTGGGTTTTGTGACGTCGTCTTAGTCTGAGCTGTTTTCGTGCAACGACGTTTACTGGCCACCGCCGCCGCTGCAGGTGTCAGCACGCTAAACCAGGACTTCCTGAATGATGAGGCACGCAGCCGGCGCTCGCTCCGGAGTCGCTTCAGCTGCGCAACGTACACATAAAATGAAATCATCTGACCAGAGCAGTGAATAACCATTTTCCGTCATCACATGGTCGACAGCGACTTGCTCTTTTGGCTAAATGAATGCTGGGAAAAGCAGCTGGGTCCCACACAGGCCGCCATGGTCAAAGCTCCTGCTGGGATGGAATTAGCTGACTCCAGATCTGCCTGAGTAGTTTTGCTTCTTACTTCAGAGAAAGGACTTTCTGAAATTAGACACACCAGCCCTCCTCCACCTCCACCTGGCCCCAACCCTCCAGCCTCCCTGCCATAAATCCTCCACAACCATTTACACCGATTTACGTCTGTCACGCCAGTCTCCGCAGTCCAGAGCTCATTAAACGCCCAGAGTCTCGGCGTGCCGCTGCCGCCGACCGTGGAGCTGTACACTCACCTTTATTCCCCGCCATCGATCACGCAGACAGTCAATTCATCTGTTGAGCTGTGCAACGAGAAAGAAGGTGATGGACGCATCAGAGTGAGCAATGAAAGGATGGGAGATAAGAGCACGGTGCAGGCAGAACAGCGGGGTTATAATGTACATCGTGTCATTGCAGTGCACCGAAAACTACAGACTGCACGTTTTTCTTTTCAGTTATCACGCTACTTGTCTCGTTTCCTCTGAGTTTGATGTGAAGGCTTGAGTGAAACGTCTCTGCAGCGTTCCATGAAATCCGGTGCAGACAACATCAAAATACTGTGTTTTATGACCAAACACCTGCAAAACTCACGACGTCCCCATCAGCCGCAGCGCTAATTAGCACGCTAACTAGCTAATCTAAGATGATAAACGTGGCAAATATAGTTGCGCTGGGTTTGTTAGCATTAGCCTTTAGCTTAAAGCCCCAGTGTGTTTCAGTCCAGTCTCACAGAGCTGCTGTGTGAGGCATCAGGAAGCTAACAGGACGATGTCTCTATATATAAAACATATAAACAGGCAACTTTAAGTCACCCGCCCCAGAAATCAGGCCCGCTGATCTGAGCTGACATCAGATGAAGGGAAACGAAACGCCGCCTCATTCACTGTGACGCCGGAAAATCGGTGCTGCTGTTGTTTTTCCTCTGAGTCACTGCCTCCGCTGCCCCGTCCTTCCTGTTCGCTGCTCTGTTTCCATCGATGAGCACCAAAAACCCTGAAAGACGAGCCAGCGAGTTCCTGTCAGCGACACACACACACACACACACACACACACACACACACACGCTGCTGCAGGAGCTCATTGTGAAGTTCTGGCAGGTACTTCTTGGCAGGCGTCATCACTCTGTAGCTCAGCAACCTGGAGCCATGTGGCGCCGGAACACAATGTAAGGCAGCATAATGGAGCAGAGCAGGACACGATGTTTCGCCGCGCTGAGCCGAAGCAATTAATGTGACGGCGCCGACAGATGGTCGCGTCAAACCCGGTGATTGACTGAACCGGGTTAGCCGGCGCTGTTCAGCAGCGGACAGGAAAACAAATGCGGCACCTGGGCTGTCGGCGGTCGTCAAGCCGTGTTCCCAAGCGTCACGCGTCGCTTTCGCCCGGCGTTCGTGCAGCGGCGGCACTTCTTTGTGAAAAGCAGACGTGGCGATGGCGTTGAGGTGCGGCAGGTGATGCTGGAGCGCGGGAATCTGTATGCGAGCACGGCGAGGGCGTTGCTGTGCCGTGTCTGCACATTAGCCGTGCGTCTCATCACCTGCTGCACCTGCTCCCGCCAGCTGAATCCCTCGGGCCTACTGTGTATCTCACTGGCATCTGGCTCACACACTCTCACACACACACACACACACACACACACACACACACACACACTCTGACTAGAAGAGGCGTCCTAGGCCGTTTATCCCCCAACACAGACATAAATCCGTGGGTTTGGACTCGGGCCCTGTGGTGGAGGCCGGCGCTCGCCCTGTTGTCAGCGGGGTCTCCGGGATGTGAGCCTGTTAATCCCCCAGCTGATGAATTAATGTTGGGGAGCGACTCGGTTACGGTCCAGCC
This sequence comes from Datnioides undecimradiatus, assembly GCA_008933995.1. NCBI lineage: Eukaryota > Metazoa > Chordata > Actinopteri > Lobotiformes > Datnioididae > Datnioides > Datnioides undecimradiatus. Next base: position 176,847 of record WARS01000063.1, on the reverse strand, counting down.
TAAAATTCACAGAGCAGGGATGCAACTAATGATTAATCTGACCGATTTCACAACGAATCTATTATTATTAAATCTATAAAAGCATAAAGTGACGTCTTCGGTCTAAAACCCCCCAAAAAACAGATCGTTTGCTGCCAAAAATGACAGAAAAACAGCAAATTTTCACATTTAAGGAGCAGGAAACTGCAAATATTTCACTTCTTTTGCTTGAAAAATGACTGAAACAGTTGTTTCATTAAAACAGTGTATGATTGATCTCCTCGCTGTGGCAGCTCTGAGTGTAATTTCTCTTTTATCCGAACAGAAAGAGCGTTTGCTTTTTGTTTTTCTGCTGCTCATCTCAAAGAATCACCCGTGTGGCTTCACAGTTCAATGAAAACACACAGTTTTCATCCTTTCACATGTGTTTGACGCTGTTAATAACACAGTTTGATACTGTCGTCACCAAGTGTGTTAATCTGTGAGTTTTGGGCTCAATCATCTTTGTTTTTATTTGTTTTATTATTTGTTTTTTTCTGTTTTAAGACCAACAACTACTTTAACTTTATATTATATCATTATGTGATTATGCTGAAACCAAGGTGAGACTCGTTGTTGTTGTTGTTGTTGTGCAGCGTACATGTTGTGACGTCACCTGAGCCTGTTTGTGGAGAGCGACAGGAAGTCACCCTCGCATTTACTGCCCCGTGTGTAATAGTGGTTTAGGAGTTATGGGGGGGGATTAGAGGTTGAGGTGTGTGTGTGTGTGTGTGTGTGTGCGTTGGTGTGTGTGTGGCAACTCTTGGCTCTTATGTCATTTTCCCAAATCGCCCCCTGTGGCACCCAGGTTCAGGGCTCCAGGTCTGTTTGAGGCGGGGGGGGGTATTTAAAGCACACAAGGGGTAAAAAGAGAAGGAGCTGGGGGGGTGGGGGGGCCACACCTGTTGTGTGTTGTCACTCCTCTCCCCCGTCTCTTATGGAAGTGGCGCAGGAGAGTGACGTCAGACACGAAGTCAGAAGTTTGTTAATTATGCAGGTTATGTTGATTTTAAGCGCACAGAGTTTATTTAAAGATAAACATACTTTATTTTTAATTGAGACGTGGTCTGACTGTCACTGCTGCAGCACTGCCCTGTGCTTTTAACCGTCTGCGCCCGCCTCGCTGCTGATTTGCTACGTGAACATCACTCTGTCAACTCCGCGGCGACATTTACACGTTTGATGATTCGGCTCTGTGGCGGCCGCTCAGATCTGCCGCGGTTGGAGCGCCGCTGCAGTTTTGATGTGTGCAAATCTAGAAAAACGCCGTCGTGTCTGCAGGTTTCTGTTTGAACGTAGCTGACATCCTGTTTTTTTGCGGGAGCCTCAGATAAATCAGCGTTAGGCTGGCGTTCGTGATCTTTAAGTTTGATCTGCTCGACGTTGACGCGAGGAGTCGAGCCTCAGCTTCCCTCCAATCGGCCTGTCTGTTAGCTCTGTCCAGCTCTCTGCGTCCCCGCTGAGGCCTTCAGAGCGGCTGCTGCACGTCAGCCAACACTGACACTAAGACAGTGAGCGGTCCGCAGCTTCATGTGTGTGTTTGGAACAGAGAAGGCGTGCAGCGGAGGATTGTTGTTTTAATTACAACATGAGCTACACTCTGCCAACGTTAAATATATAAATGAGAGTCAGGATGTTTGTTAGAGGTGAGCAGGTGACGCTGTCTGTGTTTTTAGTGTGTGTGTGTGTGTGTGTGTGTGTGTGTGTCCCTCCTCCGTGCAAACACTTGTTACCCTCAGACAGGTGGACTGAAGCGGCCTCGGCCTCTCGTTACAATGAGGCGTCAGGTTTTGCCTTAAAGCTTGAACTTCAGGTCATTTGCACAGTGTGTGTGTGTGTGTGTGTGCGTGCGTGCGTGCGTGCGTGCGTGTGTGCATGCGTGCGTGTGTGTGTGTGTTTTCATTTCACTGTGTTGTGACACGTTGGACCCCTGCACCGAAAACACAGTGACCTTTAGCCACAGTGTTTTTATGTGCTGCTATTACTGTGGACACTGAGCATGATTTGTTTCTGTGTGTGTGTGTGTGTGTGTGTGTGTGTGTGTGTGTGTGTGTGTGTGTGTGTGTGTGTGTGAGACATGAATCTGAACAGGTGTGCGCGACAAAGGTATCTGTAGTGGACAGGTGTGGATGCAGTCAACCATGTGAAGCCTGCAGGCAGAAATACCTGAGTTATATAAAGCAGAGCCACGGGTGCTGCGCAGCTCCGTGGCTGTTAATAATAATAATAATAATGATAATAATAATAATAATAATAATGATAATAATAATAATAATAATAATAATAATAATAATAATCTCATTCGTTTTCTGCAGTTTTAGCTCTAAAAGCTACAGCTTCTTCGTTTAAAGCTCTTGTAGCAAACATGAAAACGTTTGTCACGTCTCAGCCCGTCACAGGTCCACAGGGTGATTCTCTAACCTGCTCAACTCGGGCGTCGTGTGACGAACAATCTAGATTTTTTTATTTTAAACATTTGTTTTACATCTGGGCCACGTGTGCTTTTAAGACCTGCAGCCGGCTTTGAGTCAACGCAACACAAACACGGTTTGCACGGGGGAAAACGTGGACGTGTGCAGATTAAAATGGGAGTTTTCAGTCCAGACGAACACTCGACCTGCAGGATTTCACATGATGAGGTCGCCCGTCCCAGAGTGAAGGCGCTAATTAGCCAAATCAGCTGCCGAGGACTTGTGTAATTAAATCAGCTCCACGGCAGAAGAGCGGGCGCCAGCGACAGAGAGTCACAAATTAAAACCATTTACAGTACAGGCGAGACAGGAAGGTGGTCAGCTGCAGGACGCCATTTTGTGTCTGAGTCACAGGTGAACATCCAGTGTGAGGCAGCAGCAACGATGGAGTTTGGACTTAATAATTAAATATAATTAAAGATTTGATGTGTTTTTTTTAGAGATTTAAAACCTTTTTGTATTTTAAATGTTTGCAGCTTTGATTTTATTAAAAAAAAGTTTTTGCTTTTTAATTTTTGCAGAAATCAACGATTTCAAAACAAATTCTTCTTACTTTTCTTCTCAAATCAGGAAATAAAAGCACTAATAACAGTTTTTTATCTATGCCTCATCAAATTTAAGCTATCCGTCACCACTAGCTAACATATTTCTTCTCCTTCTGTCCACGATCTTTCATCCAACGTGTGTAATTCTGTGATCTCAGACACCTCCAACTGCTGCAGGACCACAGCTTACAGAGACGTTTTTATGGATCTGGAGCCATATTTTTCTCTAAAAATGAGAGAGAATCAGATAAAAATCCAACCGTGCTGCTTTAAATAACCATCCTGCGCCTTAAAATAGGAGTTTCTGCTGAAACTGAAGTCCACCGGGCTGCGCTGGGGGGGAAACATGAGGCGCCGCCACTGAGCGGCTCCGTGCACGAGGTGTTTCCTGCTCTCGTCCTCCCCTCCAAGGCCGCGTGCTGTAACTCCAGGCTGCGCCCTGGTTGCATCAGCTCGGTGATGGACGGACGTGCCAGCCGACATTATTAAGACCTGAGAGGTGTGTGTGTGTGTGTGTGTGTGTGTGAAGGAACAAGTGTGTATGAGCGTGTCAGCTGTACTGAGGGTCAGCAGCCCTGATTCCCCTTGGGAGGTGGTGCTGCTGGTGCTGGTGGTGGGGGTAGTTATGACGGGCATTCAGCTGGACTGCCGTGACCTCATTTTACAGGAAGGACCTGTAAAAAGGGCCGAGCTGAGCCGAGCCAGGCCAGACCGACAGGTGTGGAGAGAGGGGTGAGAGGAGAGGGGTGAGAGGAGAGGGGTGAGAGGAGGGAGGGGGATGGAGGGTGACCTCATACCTCTGCAGACGACCACAGGCGTTAAAACAAACCCTGAGGATGAGATAACAGCGCCTCACATGCAGGAGAGCAGGGGTCCGTCACAGATACAGCAACTACCAATAATAATTATTATATTTCTGAGCAGGCAGCGTCACGTCAGCCACGTTAGGCCCCCTCGATTTTCACTCACAGCTCTCCTTTTCATGTCGTCTCATCTTCCCGGCTCTTTCCCAGGTTATTATTTTATACGCCCTCGTGTTCTTCAGTCCATCCCTTCCTCCTCTCTGCCTCCGTCTTGGACCCTTACACTTCACCTCAGGAATCCTGCCGTCTCAGCTGTCCCGTGGTGTCCCATAGCAACCCGATATAGCCCTCCTCCGCCCCCCCTTTTCGCCTTTTCTCCTCCTCTTCCCACCTAATTTAGCCCCCACCCCTCTCCTGCCCAGCTCCTTCTTCCCTGTCCCTCCTCCTTCCTCCTTTGCACACCTCCTCGTCTCCTCTCGGGCTTGGCCTGGTGGCCCCTGTGTGTGTGTGTGTGTGTGTGTGTGTGCTGGATTAGGAGCCTGTCTAAATTTGGTCATGCGTGGCAAAGGAGACGAGCACCTGCTGGGACCCCGGCCTCTTCTCCTCTCCAGACCCCTTACATCAAATTACACCGCGGCCTGGGCATTCCTGTCACTCCTCTCACTTCTCCACTTCGCTGCGCCCTCCTCCTCTCTCTCTCTCTCCCTCTCTCTCTCTCCCCCTCCCTCACTCTCTCTCTCTCGTGCGTGGACGATGCATTTCTCCGTCCTTAGCGCAGGAAGCGTTCCCGTCCTCCCAGGGTCAAAGTAAAAGTCCTGCATGTGCAGTGTGAACACACAGGAGCTCTGACAGTGTCAGTGTACATACAGTACATTATCGGATGGTGGCTGGTTGCAGAGCAGCTGATTCTCACCGCTTTGCCCACATGCAGGTAGTTTATTGAACAATATACGCTGAGACACTCACCTGGGCAGGTGCAGGTTGCACAGAACAGTTGCATTAAATAGAAATAAATCAGCAAAATCCCTTAAACAGCACGTTTGTACTGACTGCAGCAGGAATTAGACTTTATAAATTCAGCATTTAGCAGCTAATTGTTTTATAAAATAGGTAAAAACAATTGATGGTTGATGAAATAACCACGATGAAGTCGTCTCCTCCTCCTCCTCCTCCTCCTCCTCCTCTCTCGGCGTGTGCATTTACATGTCCGGTCTGTTTAACGCGCCCTCACCTGCTCAGCTCAAACCCTGTTCTGCTGCTAATCTACGCGTCCCTCTGTCTCTCCTCACTCCGCCCACGCCGTCATCTGCACTTAGTTATTCAGCTCGTGTACTCATCCTGCTCCTGCGCCCACGCGTCCTCCGAGCCCCGGCGAAGTTTTGGCTCCACAGTAGCAGCCCTCACACACACACACACACACACACACACACACACTCGATCGCATATTCATTCCAATCTGAAGCTAAACGCCACGAGAAGCCTCTCAAAGCGCAGTCCGCCCGTTGATTGAATCGGCCTGATGGAGCCGATTGAATTGTCCCCATTAGGCAGTTTTCCAGACGAGACCGAACAGCAAGCACTCAGTGGCGGAGCGGCCCTTTGCATCAGCGTCTGCGCGCGGCCCCGTCACGCAGCTCTGGTGTCTGAAAACCAGAGATCGGGCACAAAGCACCAAACATGTTGACGGCTAATTAGCACATTATTAATAAATAATGAGAAAACAGTTTGCAAAGGAGGCGACGCTGCACGGGAGCAGTGCACTCCCAAGGCCACAAACAGAAGCTTTCTGTGTCAGAGCAACATCTCAGGTGCTTCAGCCTCCACCTGTGCACCACCCGCTCTGCAGAGCACTGAGGTGCACGCCCGTGATATGAGATGACACAATAAACCATTCATTCATTATTTAATGTTGAGAAACCCTCAGACATCACAGTTAAATCTGAATCCATGAGGATTTGGGTTTTGCAGTGACATGAAACAGAAAGGCAGCGTATTTTGCAGGATTAAAACAGAAACTAGTTGTTTTGCTCCATTCACGGCTGCAACGATGGTTTAACACTTATATTTTAGAGTTTTTATATATCTCTTTCCAGCTGAATATCAAAACATAAACCCAGGCGTCAGTGTCGACTGGTTGCAGCACCACCGAGTCGACAGCGGCCGTCAGACTGACGCGGCGGGCTCTCGGTGGTAACGAGGCCGCAGATTGAAGCGGACACCTGAGGCCTGGCCGAGCCTGCGGAGCTGTGTGTGTGTTCTCCTGTGTGTGACGCTCGCTGCAGAGTGTGTGAGCGTGTGTAACAACCTCCTCTTCTTCTTCTTCTTCTTCTTCTTCTTTTCTGTGTCGCAGACCTTCACAGCTTGGTGTAACTCCCACTTGAGGAAGGCCGGGACACAGATCGAGAACATTGAAGAGGATTTCAGAAATGGCCTCAAACTCATGCTGCTTCTGGAGGTCATATCAGGTGATCTCACACACACACACACACACACATGCACACACACACACACTCTTAGTCCACTTCCTGGGTGGTTTCTGCATTAAATCACGATATAACGCTGTTTGGAAGCTGAAACATCAGCGTTCTGCAGCCACTTCTCCGTTTTTTTCCTGGTTTTTGGTCGAGAGCACACAGATTTTCACAGGTTAATGCTCTAAAACCATCATTTAATATTAAAAAAACAAATTAGAGTGGAGAGGATGTGTTTTATCCGTCATCTTTGCCTCAGTTATGGCATCATTTCACTCATTAGCGTCACAGAAACTGGTGCAGGTGGTTTAAAAACGTCAATTTAATCCAAAGTTTAGGGAAAAAACATGTATTTGAAGTGAAAACACGACACAAACCGCGACAGGATCATTTTCTTCATTAATTAATTAGTTGTTTTCTTGATTAAATGTCAGATAAATGCAGAAAATCAAGTTCCGCTTGTGACTAATCGGACTTTATTCCCGTCTCGCAGGCGAGAGGCTGCCCAAGCCCGACAAAGGCAAGATGCGTTTCCACAAGATCGCCAACGTGAACAAAGCCCTGGACTTCATCTGCAGCAAGGGGGTCAAGCTGGTGTCCATCGGTGCTGAGGGTGAGCCTCACTCTGCCTCGACCCACAGCATCCAGTCTGATTAGCGCCCTCCCTCCCGTCCCTCTTTCATTAATATACCAAGGTCACAGAGCGTTTGCATTTCCTGGACCTGCTCCTGAGCAGCAGATGGCCGCTGCAGTCCGCAGTGTCAGGAGGATTCAGATGAGCTGGCAGGGACGGGGAAGGGAGCCGCGGATCGTCCGGCTGACGGCGAAACACCAGGAAGTGTTTCTGATCCGCGCTGAAACGCGTTCATTTGTTCCAAGCGACCACGTTTCTGTTTGAAAGCAGAAGCCTCGGCGTCGCTGCTTTCCACTTAAAACGGTTATTGTTGACTTGTGATACTCGCAATCTAACAAAAGCCGAGGAAAACAAACATTTAAAGGCAAAAAAACAACAATAATAACAACAACTGGTTTTTAACTGCTCACACTGAGGGCGCACGCTCACGTGGCTGCTTCCGCGTGGCGTTTACTTCCCCCTCATCCCACTGCATCAGAAGGCGCCGCAGTGAAAGATGTCCGTATCATCTCTGCAGAGAGCCACATGCTGCCTTCATGTGTTAATGTGAGTGTGTGTGTGTGTCTGTGTGTGTGTGTGTGTGTGTGTTTGCAGAAATTGTGGACGGTAACGTGAAGATGACCCTTGGTATGATCTGGACCATCATCCTGCGCTTCGCCATCCAGGACATCTCTGTGGAAGGTGAGCGCGCGCGTTAATAAATAAGTTTGTTAATTAATAAAAATATGTAAAAACATTAAAAAACAACTTAAAGCAACTTGTTTTTGTGTTTAATGGATGAAGAAACAACCGAAACTTAGCATTTTTATGAGATACGCGTGTTGTTAGGGAGCTTTAAAGGTGCTAGTAGGTGCCAGGCTAGCTGTTTCCCTTTGTTTCCAGTCTTTATGCTAAGCTAAGCTAACCAGCGGCTGGCTGCAGCTTTAACAGAGAGAAAATGTCAAACTGTTCCTTTAAATGCTAAAATTAGCACGAGAGTCAGTTGTAAAGCAGTTTCTGTCACAGGACCACAACACGCAGGCCCAACGCACACACGCACACACACACACGCACACACACACACACACACACACACACACACACACACACACACACACATAAATCAGTTTTATACATGCAACACTTGAATACCTGCTTTGTCTTGAAGAGCGATCACATGATGCGCGCCGCGCCTGTTTGCATTTAGACTTTAACATGTCTGTCGTGTGTGTGTGTGTGTGTGTGTGTGTGTGTGTGTGTGTGTGTGCATTCACTGGTGTTCATTTACTGCACTGCAGGATGGTAAATTGATGAGTCCCCTGCAAACCTTCACGCTGGCTCACGATAAACACTTGTTTATATAGACTGAACCTCCACCTCCCTGCACCTCCCTGCACCTCCCTGCCTCTCCCTGCACCCCGCCTCACCTCTGACCCTCACCTTCAGCTCCTCTAACTCTCCTTTTATTGCTTCGACTCCTCAATCTCGTCCTCTGTCACGTAGCCTGACTCCTCCTGAGCCTCCTACGACACCTCCTCTGTCCTTCAGTGCAGGAAACAGACAAATCGCTCGGACAGACAAATCATTTGAATTTGTGGTTTTCTTTACACGATTGATCCACTTCTCAGCGTTCAGTTCGCCCCACTCCTCTTTGTTTTCAACACCACCTCCCTGCTGTGCCTTTCATTTCCCAGAGACCTCTGCTAAGGAGGGTCTGCTGCTCTGGTGCCAGAGGAAGACTGCCCCCTACAGGAACGTCAACGTGCAGAACTTCCACATCAGGTGGGGAAACTCTCACGCTTAGCGTTTGTTTCCCTCAGTTTTCCAAATGTTCCTGTTCCTCCCTCATCCTGTTCTGTTCCCTCCTCATCCTCCCGACTCTTCCCGCCAATCTTCTCGTGGCTCAGTTGGAAGGACGGCCTGGCTCTGTGCGCCCTCATCCACAGACACAGACCTGACCTCATTGACTACTCCAAACTGAGAAAGGTGCCCTGTCCTTCCTTCCTTCCTTCCTTCCTTCCTTCCTTCCTCTCCTCCTCTGCTCACCTCTGCATCGATCACCGCTCTCCAACCTCTCGTTGCACTGATTTAACATCTTTATAATCAGTTTGTTTGTATCGCAGCTGATGTTTTGCTCTGTTTCTGTTTAAATTTGACTCTTTATTTTCATTTTAACTCAGCGTTTCCTGCAGCGCTGCGTTCAGCCTGCAGCCAGGGCCGTTTAAAAGCCGCACAAAGGACGTTAAAATGAGCCCAAAGCCGTGTTTTCTTTACAAAAGTGATAAAGTACAGTTTATTAATAACGCTCATGTGACGCCGGCTGCTGTCGTGGCCGCCGCGCTCCCACACGCGTGTTCCTCACAGTGGCTGTTTGTCCCCGCAGGACGACCCCATCGGTAACCTGAACACCGCCTTCGAGGTGGCCGAGAAGTTCCTGGACATCCCCAAGATGCTTGATGCTGAAGGTGAAATCATGACAAACACACACACACACACACACACACACACACTGATTATCTCCACCGCAGCAAAGTACAATACATGCCGGCAGATGGTGCAGGGGCCAGAGGTCCTTCTTACTTGAAATTCAACCATCTGCATTAAAACACATTTCAGTCTGAAGGCGTCTGTCGGAGCGCCGGTGCCTCCGACCTGCAGGAGTATGTTCCACTGTGGGCAAAACGTCTGAAACGACTCACGAACACGGCGATGAGTCACGCTGACGGCTTGTCTTCGTCATATTTTCCACCCTCAGATATTGTGAACACACCCAAACCTGATGAGAAGGCCATCATGACCTACGTGTCCTGCTTCTACCACGCCTTCGCCGGCGCCGAGCAGGTCAGGTGTTATTTTACTGTCCTTCTGCAGAAAGTAAACAGATGCTTTAACGTTTATAGAGCTTCTGGTGTTCGCTGATGAATGTTTGCGACGCGGCCGTGAACGCACACTAACTGCTGCTGCCCTCCTCTCTCAGGCTGAGACGGCCGCCAACCGTATCTGCAAGGTGCTGGCCGTCAACCAGGAGAACGAGAAGCTGATGGAGGAGTACGAGAAGCTGGCCAGCGAGGTGAGAGACCGCTGCAGCCGAGTCCTCCCACGCTCCAGCGGCATCACGTGACGCGGCCGTGAAACGAGCGCAGGCAAATCAGTAACGTGACGATAAGAGAGAGAGCAGCAGGCGTGGGACCTGAAAACAAGCAGCTGAGAACAATAAACTGCAAATATCAAACAGAGCGAATCAAAAAGTGTTAAAGTAAATTATCCTGTCGAGGATTTCAATCAGAAAAATCCACAGAGTTTCAACTAATTCATTGATTTAATTAAAAAGAGAAGAAACTGCTCTTTTGGATCCGCAAATAACTAAAAAGCAGGAGTTCAGAGGGATTAAAAGCTGAATAAGATGGAAAATATTGAAGAAATAAACTGAAAAACAACAGAAAACAATGATCTTTTTGTATTTTTACTGTCATTGTTGCGGATGAATGATGAAAAGCACCAGTTCATCCACCTGAGACCTCCGGACGTGTCGTGCTGAGGCCGTCACCGCCGTGCTCTGATGTACAGCGGCACAGGTAACATCCAGTGTCCAAAGCTAAAACGTTTCCCCTCCGTCCGCAGCTGCTGGAGTGGATCCGCCGCACCATCCCCTGGCTGGAGAACCGCGTGGCGGAGCAGACCATGCGCGCCATGCAGCAGAAGCTGGAGGACTTCCGCGACTACCGCCGCATCCACAAGCCGCCCCGCGTGCAGGAGAAGTGCCAGCTGGAGATCAACTTCAACACCCTGCAGACCAAGCTGAGGCTCAGCAACAGGCCCGCCTTCATGCCCTCCGAGGGCAAGATGGTGTCGGTGAGCAGGACGGCGAAGCGGCGCTGTAGATTTTCAGGCTTTGCAGCAGCTCGGGGCTTGTTCCCCCTCCCGTGTTGCTTCCAATCCCTCAAAGCTCGTAAAATCCCCTCAAACCTCCTGTTTTGTGATCGAGCAGACACCGGACCGCAGCTTAGCGTGGAAAGAGTCTGACGTTTTGCAGAAAATGCACAGAAGCTGCACTTTGTTTGCTAATAACGAAGAGCTAATTTCAGATTTCTCCTAAATTTGCATGGACATGAAAACGTTTCATCGGCGCTCAGATGAAGCCTCAGTAAGACGTGCGAGTCCTCTCTCTCCTCCAGGACATCGCCAACGCCTGGAAGGGTCTGGAGCAGGTGGAGAAGGGCTACGAGGAGTGGCTGCTGACCGAGATCCGCCGCCTGGAGAGACTCGACCACCTGGCCGAGAAGTTCAAGCAGAAGTGCTCCATGCATGAGGCCTGGACCACAGGTAGGGACGAGGAGAGGTGTGAAGAACCTCATTTCCAGCTCGCCGGGGTCAGTCTGCTCCCAGGCTGGCAAAGAAACACGAGCCGGAGCGATCAGGAAGTGAAAAACCAAACAAAAGTCATCGTTTTTGTCCTTTTATTGTGACTAAATTCATTAATAATGGACAAATGTTTAAAAAATAACAGTTCTGACACTTTTTTAGATGTAAAAAATGGATTTTCAGGATGTTTTTTGCCTAAAACCTTGAATCAGCATTCGTTTGTTGTGATTTCTACCAGACTGTGTTGCACAGTGAGCAGCCGGGCGTGCTACGCAAGCACAGAGCGTAGACGTAAACAGAATAAGGCAAAATATACAGTTACTCTTATGCAAATATATGATAATAACAGCTCAGCTACAGCTTTGAAATTAGTTTTAAAGTTGCTAAAACCTTCCTCCTGCAGCAGACGAACACTTCTGTCTGTTTATGCTCCAAATATTCGGAGAATCTGCCACAGAGCAACGTTAAAAACGTCCGGGATGACGATAAATCACAGAATGAAGCGACGCAGAGTGATAAAAGTCAAGCAAACGCCGACGATCAGTCAAAATGAAGCTTAACCGAACATCGAACCGTGCGTGTTTCAGGTAAGGAGGACCTGCTGTCCCAGAAGGACTACGAGTCGGCCTCCCTGATGGAGATCAGAGCCCTGATGAGGAAGCACGAGGCGTTCGAGAGCGACCTCGCCGCTCACCAGGACAGAGTGGAGCAGATCGCCGCCATCGCCCAGGAGCTGAAGTAAGGCGCCGCAGCTCGCTCTTTTAATGGAGCTCAGTGCAGCAGAGGTGTGTGTGTGTGTGTGTGTGTGTGTGTGTGTGTGTGTGACAGATGACGTCAGATTAGGGGGCTTGTTTTGGAAAAAGAAGTGGTTTCGTGTCGTCTTCGGGAGCAGGCGGCCACTTCGCCGCGGCGGAGAACAAAAGATGCACCGGACGAGCTGAGAGCACGTTAATGAGAGGAGCAGAGAGATGAAAGGGCGGCCGGTGAGAGAGCAGAAACCTCTGATCTCGCCGTTTTCTCATTCCTCGCCGCTCCTCAGGGCCTTTTCTCTTCTTCCTTTCCACCTCTGTGGTTCGGAGACGAACCCTTTGATGCTTCCTGCAGTATAATGTGAGCTGTGAATAACTTATCATTCATGGCTCCAAAGCTGATATCAAACGCAGGTGACCTCCAGTGTGTGTGTGTGTGTGTGTGTGTGTGTGTGTGTGTGACGGCACGTCGGCTGCAGGTGTGTGTGAGGATGATTCACTGCTTCGCTCCGTTTGTCGCCTCCTCCAGTGAGCTGGACTACCACGACGCCGCCACGGTCAACGCCCGCTGCCAGGGCATCTGCGACCAGTGGGACAACCTGGGCACCCTGACCCAGAAGAGGAGGGACGCTCTGGAGGTGAGACGCGCCGCAGCGCCAGCACCGGCCGTGTCGGTTTGCAAAGAGCTCCTGTCAACACCTTTTGTCCTTCCAGCGCGTGGAGAAGCTGTGGGAGACCATCGACCAGCTCTACCTGGAGTTCGCCAAGAGGGCGGCGCCCTTCAACAACTGGATGGACGGGGCCATGGAGGACCTGCAGGACATGTTCATCGTCCACAGCATCGAGGAGATCCAGGTACACCACAGGGCCTCGTGCATCACGATCCAGCACAGGAGGCTTGTTTTGAAATCTAACCTTTGGATGTTTTCAGAAAGCTGCACCTGAACGCACCGTCTTGACTTTTCTGTCTGTTTGAAAAGACGAAACGTTTGCAGAGCACAAACAAAACTGAAGGTCCCAGGAGAGATTTCCTGCCCCGCTTCAGTCAGGAGCGACCTGACCCTGGTTTAACTGTTTGAAAACGTCTCCTTCCCGCTCCCTCAGAGTCTGATCACCGCTCACGACCAGTTCAAGGCCACTCTGCCCGAGGCCGACAAGGAGCGCATGGCCACGCTGGGCATCCACAACGAGATCCTGAAGATCGCCCAGACCTACGGCATCAAGCTGTCCGGCATCAACCCCTACACCACCCTGTCCCCCCAGGACATCAGCACCAAGTGGGACACTGTGAGTCGAATCAAACGCACCCCAGAATCGCAGTCTTAAAAAAACAAGCGGGCTTCAGATTCTGCTTTTATTTCTGGTTTGTGTTGGCGTGCAAACAGGAAATGTCAGCCCGACTCTCCCGCCGCCCGCTGCTTTTGGTCATCCGGCTAATAATAAGCATGGTGCGCGCACGGCGACCCGGTCAGAAATAGTACAGTACATTTAGGTTAGAGGTTAGCCGGCGAGCGCTCGGGGCGAAATCAAAATAAGTGCAGAACACAATCTGCCAGATGACTCTGTTTCTGTGGGAATCAGGACATAACTGCAGCTGCACTGGAGCAGCTGCACTCAGCGTGTCACCATGTTTACCATGTTTACTGCATCGAACGCCCTCCTGACCGCGCCTTGTTTGCCGTGCGTTCATCCGCCCGCAGGTGAAGCACCTCGTTCCCCTCAGAGACCAAATGCTGCAGGAGGAGGTGGCCAGACAGCAGGCCAACGAGAGGCTGAGGCGCCAGTTCGCCGCCCAGGCCAACATCATCGGACCCTGGATTCAAACCAAGATGGAGGTACGGTGTCACCACAGACACCAAAAATATGATCAGTTCATTTAACCTTTAAATTTTTAATAGTATAATGAAACTTTAATGATTCCTGTGGCGAAACAAGGCAAATTAGGACGATGTGAAGGTAATTTATAGTTATTTAGACATGAGCACTGACTCACAGCTCAGCAGAGCCGCAGTACTTCAGGGTTTTTGAGGAAAAAATGATTTTAAGATGAAAAATTCTGCAGATTTTGCTAAAAAAACATGTTTTTTATGTGGATTTTGTACCGATATGACTCTGCAAAGGTCCTCAGACAGCTGCTGTCTCCAACAATAACTTAATTAGAGGAAACATTAAAGTTAATTGTTCATTATGCTGAAACATGTCTCCTCCTGCAGGAGATCAGCCACGTGTCCGTGGACATCGCCGGCTCCCTGGAGGAACAGATGAACAGCCTGAAGCAGTACGAGCAGAACATCATCAACTACAAGTCCAACATCGACAAGCTGGAGGGAGACCACCAGCTCAGCCAGGAGTCCCTCATCTTCGACAACAAGCACACCAACTACACCATGGAGGTACGGAGGGCTCGGCTGCAGCGCTTTGAGCCTCCGCCGCTCCGTCTTTCTCTTTGCTTAAACTGTTTTTTTTTTACTTCCTGCGCCGCTGCAGCACGTCCGCGTGGGCTGGGAGCAGCTGCTCACCACCATCGCCAGAACCATCAACGAGGTGGAGAACCAGATCCTGACCCGCGACGCCAAGGGCATCAGCCAGGAGCAGCTCAACGAGTTCAGGGCCTCCTTCAACCACTTCGACAGGGTGAGGCGTTCACTGACCTCTGTGTGCGTGTGTGTGTAGATGTAAACCGGGCTCGGCCCTCTCATTTTAAACTCTGGTCTCACTTTGCAGAAGAGAAACGGCATGATGGACCCAGACGACTTCCGCGCCTGCCTCATCTCCATGGGCTACGATCTGGTCAGCGCAGCAACACGACGACGCCAGCAGTGACTAAAACGCGCTCGAGCCGACTAATCAGGTCCCTTCTCTGTCCGACAGGGTGAGGTGGAGTTCGCTCGCATCATGACCCTGGTGGACCCCAACAACACGGGCGTGGTGACCTTCCAGGCCTTCATCGACTTCATGACCCGCGAGACCGCCGAGACCGACACCGCAGAGCAGGTCATGGCCTCCTTCAAGATTCTGGCCTCAGACAAGGTGCGGAGGCGGGAGCACGGGTCCTGGCCGTCGCTCCCGCCTGTGTTGACGTTTGTAACGGTCTCAGCGGTTTTCAGTGGCCGCGCTGAGGCGGCGAGGGAGACCCCAGTTTGGTTTCTGTGTGACCGCTCGTCAGGGAGTCTGTCACCTGAAATCCAGCTTTGATCGGCGGCAGGTTAGCCAGGTTACCACGGCAACCTAACGCGGTCCAAAGATGGCCGCCAAACCTGCTAGTCTCCCTCTGAGCGTCAGACTCGGTTAACTGAAAGCCGCGTTTGTTCCTTTAAACGTTCACGTGTGTGAAGTCCGGCTCGCGGCCTTCGCTCTCTGACTTCCTGTTGACTCCCCCCTCCCTCCCTCCTTCTCCCCCCTGCCTCTCCCCCCTCCAGAACTACATCACAGTGGACGAGCTGCGCAGGGAGCTGCCGCCTGAGCAGGCCGAGTACTGCATCAGCCGCATGACCAGGTACATCGGAGCCGACTCTCCCCCTGGCGCCCTGGACTACATCTCCTTCTCCAGCGCCCTCTACGGCGAGAGCGACTTGTAAACCGCCTCTCCTCCTGCTCCTCCACCTCCTCCTCCCATCCCTTCCTCCCAGCTCCCATTGTTTCTCCTCTGCGGAGAGAGCGCTCTAACCCCTCCTTCTGTACTCTCCGCTCTTATCGCCTTTTCCTCTGTCAGATCTGATCTTTCTCCCCCTTCCTCCCCGACTCCTCCCGTCCCAGCGCACACCAGTCAAGAGAGGGCGAGAGCGGGAGACTTTGCTCAAACCTTGTTTCTGTCGGAGCGCCTTAAAACTAAAAACCGGGGCCGCTTCAATGAAGCTGCTGAAACAAAGAGGCACAGAGGGAGAGTCGGTGACTTTGAGCAAAGCCTCCCGCTCCCCCCTCTCTCTCTCCCCCCTCTCTCCCCCCTATTTTTTGTAGAAGGGTGATTAAAGAAGAACACGTGATGAAACGCTGTTGGTCCGTCGGCTTGGTTGGTTGTGTATTTGTGCAGATGCATGCTATGTTGAAGTTTTAGAAAAACTCCCCGAATCGCAGGGAAACGCAAGCGGCGTCGCCCGGCCCGTCAGGCGTTTTCAGTCGGGCGCTACGATGTCACGAAGCCAGTCTGTTAGAAGTAAACAAATAAATAAACAAACGAACAAACAAAGCACTGTGAAACCAGGAGATCTTAGAGGTTTAAGCTCAGGAAGAACACGGAGGGCGAACGGGAGCACCGAAAACCCTGAGGCGCTGGAGACGGAGACACGCAGGCGGAGAGAGCGACTCAGAGCAAAGCACTGTGGGTAAAACGTAGACAGAGCGAGGGCCACGGCTGGAGAACGAAGACGGAGAGGACGATCCCCGCTCTCAGACTTAACATCCGAGCGAACGCAGGTGCTTTCGTCGCGTCGCGGAGGAGACGCGGACGGAGAGCGAGGTGTCGAGCGGCGAGCGGCGACAGGGCGTCAGGAAAGTTGCGGACTAAAGAAGAAGAATCGATGCTGTACGTGGGACCACAGCAGGCTTATGTCAGTGAGGTTCGGTCCTATTGACAGGTCGGCCATGATGATCAGTGCGAGTCGACTCCTCCCTGCGTGTGGTGATGTGTTTAATGTCATCTGTGCTCCTGTTCTCCTCCTCCTCCGCCCATTCTGTCCATCCACACCGATGCTGAAAACTCATTTTCACTCAGTTCAACCTCAAAACCCACAACTTGGAATAAAAAAGGAAAACTATGTTACTACACCGCAGTTGTTTGTGTTTTATTTATCACATCAGACGAAGAAAAGACACGTTTTCTCTTGTTTACAACAACACCTGAGCAGCTCAGGCTGCGAACTGCTGCAGGTCACATGTCGGGGTCACAGTCCGGGTCCCAGCAGAGGTGGGAGGGGAAGCTGAGGCGTCTCTCCTGGGCGTAGCGCATCCAGCGCTCCTCGTCCCCGCGGTGCGTCAGATACCTGCAGCCCATCCTCTGCTCGAACTCCCTGAGGTCGCACCACAGCTGGAAGTCCTGCAGGACGTTGTAGAAGTATGAAAAGATGCTGAACACACATTTTTCAGTTTGTTTCCAATGCAGATGAGTCGGATTTCCCCACTGACATACCCTCCTCACTGAAATGAACATATGCAATCAGCACTAAATCCTCAGGGGCTGTTTATTCTAAGCATTTATTGCAGATTATAAACAATAACACACTATTTCAACAAACAAACGACAAATATGGCAGAAAAACAAAGTGCTTCCTGAGCCTCAGACTTTAAACTGACCTGCAGCCAGGGGTGTCCCAGCGCTTTGCCCACGCTGAACCTGCGTCTGACCGACACCTGCAGCAGGTTGTTGATGAGACTCACGGCTGGAGAGGAGAGGGAGCACAGCGGATTAACAGCGGTCCTCTGGAGTCACCCAGTGGCCGACGGGGGGAAGAGCCTGCGGTGTGTGGGCGCTCAAACACCACGTGATGTAAACTCAGAGCTGAGCTGCAGCGAGCTGATTAAAACACTACGGGCGCCTTTTTACATTTAGAGACATGAGACCTAAAGAGAACTGGATGCTGGGGGTTTAAAACATAAACACATCAGATGGTTTCAGTTGCTATAATGTGATTTGAGGTTACATCTAGTCTCCCATTGATGATGCATTCAGTGACACTCTGAATTTAGACTATCCATCGGTAAGAAGCGTCCATGTGGTTGGTTCAGTTAAACAGCGTCAGAGGGATCATACAGACCTATTTCTTGCATGAAATGTTTTGGGCAATCTAAAATCGGACTGTCCTTGAATGCACCAGCTGGAAACATGTCTCGCGCTCACCCTCCAGCGAGATGGAGGCCCAGGGTTGTCGTGGGTACATGAAGGCAGCGTTGGTGATCTGCTGCTTGATGTCCTCGTCCTCGTTGAAGGGGAACGTGCCGCTCAGGCTCACGTACGTGATGACGCCCACCGACCACATGTCCAGGGAGCGGTTGTAGCCGCTGCTGCTGATCACCTCCGGCGCCAGGTAGGCAGGCGTGCCCACGACGGAGCGGCGGAAGGACTTCTCGCCGATGATGCGCGCGAAGCCGAAGTCGCACAGCTTCACCTGCAGCGCGACAGCGGGGTGCGTTTAATGTACCGACGTGACAACTGGTCCTTGAACGCATCGTAAGGAACACTACCTGAGGGAACGGGTCCGCCGAGGCCAGCAGCACGTTCTCGGGCTTCAGGTCGCAGTGAGCGATGTGTTTGAAGTGCAGATACCGCAGAGCCTCGAGGATCTGCAACACACACACACACACACACACACACACACACACACACACACACACACAGTGAAAACATGAGGATAATTAGTCATAAATGAATATTTCAGTGTTTTATTTACACAGAAACATTTCACAGAGCCTCACTGAGACAGATTTTAGGGTTAAGTCTGTAAAAAGCGACAGTGAACTCATTAAAAGGCTCAAACTGGGACACAAAGCAGCAAAATCTGGCCACAAATCCACGTTTACAGGTCAAACTCCCCAGTGATGAAGAGAAAGACGCTTTAGAGATGAAAATCAAACCGAATCAGTGTCACAGACCTCCGTTTTATCCCTTTACACATTCAAGTAGTCATCATCTCGTGACCCCTGCGAGGACACCTCACCTGCATGACCAGGAAGCGTGTGATGCGTTCAGGGAGCCGCCCCATCTCGCTGGACAGAATCATCTCCAGCATGTCTCCGTGGAGCTTCTCCATGACGACAAAGACGTGCTCCACCGTCTCAAACATCCCCTCCAGCAGAACCACGCCGAGGTGGGACAGGCTCTGCACACACACACACACACACACACACGTGTTAGACACAACAGGAAGTGACCTGTGATGAACACACAGTGCAGCCTTCACACACACCTGCAGGATGGCCACTTCGTTCCTCAGCTGTCTCTCTTGTTTGGTGGGGAAACGTGTCTTGTCGATGACTTTGATGGCGACCGGCCGACCCGACTTCCTGTGAGTACCTGACCAATGAGAGTGAGGCTCCAGCTCGTGTGCTTTACTGTGCACCGCCGCAGTTTCAAAACATTCAACACACACGAAGAAGATGTTACAACGAGCTCACCTTTGTAAACGACTCCAAACTGCCCCGAGCCCAAGATCTCATCTGTGAAGATCTGATACACCGAGCTGATGTCCTGACACACGCACACACACACACACACACACACACACCTGTTGTGAGTGTACACACTCTGCAGACGTGTAGTAAACGTGTCTTCCTGTGCTGACGCTCACCACGCTGTCTCTGTGTGACTCTGCATCTGAAACAGGAACAAAACAGCTTTTACCGCGATCGTCTCGGACTCATGTCGCCGCCCACGGCGATCAGTTATTAATACGTTTTCCTCGCTAATATGCGGTGACATCAGTATCAGTTTCCCGCCTCACCCTGCTTCTCCTCACCGTGCCCGCCGCTGCTCTGCACGGGCATCAGGGCCTGGCGGACGGCGCCCTCCCAGGCCGGCCCGTCCTCTCCGGCCACCACGCAGTACACCAGCGAGGCCGTCACCACCTCGAAAGAGTGGGTGCTGTTGCCCGGCAACGAGGCCACACAGAGGTGGGCAGGGCCTCGGACCTGCAGCACCTCGGACAGTTTGACCTCCTGCAGGAGGAGCGGCGGGGACAGAGGAGACGACTTTACAGAAAAGCGCAGAAGAAGAACAGAAGCGTTCAGCGGCCGTGACCTCTCCTGACCTTGTAGTACTTGGTGCTGCTCTCGTTCTGGTACAGAGTGATGCTCCTCCAGTCCAGGACCCAGTAATGACGCTTCCTCTGAGGAGGCAGAGAGACAGGGACGGGTAAACCCAGCGTGTGTGTGCGTGTGTGTGTGTGTGTGTGTGTGTGTGTCTCACCAGCGTGTCAGTGTTGGTGTGATGCAGCAGCCACCCCTCCCTCAGGACGCCTCCGGCTCTCCTCTTAGTGTGATGCACCGTCTGGACGAGCCTCATCAGGGGGATGTAGCTGCTGAAACACGGGCTGATGGCGGGACGGGGGGGCGGAGGGCGGAGGGCGTGGCAGAAGGAGGGAAACGAGACGGTTAAAGGGTGAAACTGAATTAAAGGCGCTGACGGAGCAGCTGCGTCCTGGGACAGTACCTGGGTATCGCCTCTAGGTGGCAGCAGGGCTCAGAGCGTCTGACTGCAGCCAAGTGTGACATGTGATGGATGAGTGTGTGTGTGTGTGTGTGTGTGTGTGTACATGGTGCCTGACAACAGCTGTGAGTCAAACACGGTGACATCACTCGAATGCATTAACAGCCCTCTGACCTCATCGGCTCGCGCGGCTGCTCGCCGTCCGCGCTCTCAGTCGGCAGCTCTGCGTCAGTCGACATCTCGTCATCCGAGAGCTCTAGTGTTGTCGTGCTGGTGAGCTCTGAATCGCCGTCCTCTGGGTCTGCTGGGAAGCCGGGAGCCGCTGCCGTGGATTCTGGGAAAGTGACGTCACATGCGAACAGCAACAACATGAGGGCTGTTCAACTTTAAGGTATTTAAAGGTGTTTAAATGACAAAACGTGGGGGAAAACGCCAACGTGAGGTCGTGAAGTTGGTTAAAATTTCCAAAAATTGACCATATTAAATCCATGAAGGCATAAAAACAAAGAAAAGCAGCGAATATTCACACCGAGACGCTGAAACGAGCAAATGTTTCGCTTTTTTCCCTCATGAATAACAAACATCCAGCTGCTGAACAGGAGCTGGAATCGCCCACAGGCTCGTTCTTCAACTGCTTCAACCAAAAATCACATTGAAGTTCATGTTATTTGGTTTTTGCTGCTTCGAGATGCTAATATTAGCATGCTGACACACAACTCACAGAGGCAATGCTAACATGCTGCTGTTTACCACGTTCACCATCTCAGTTTAGCGTGTCAGCATGCTAGCATTTGCTGGTTAGCACTAACGGCTGATGGGAAGTTGGTTTTGAGGGTTTTGGTCGTGGACAGGAAGTCACTGGATGAGGAAAATCACCGCCACTCGGACAAACGTTTCTCTGCATCTACGACGAGTCCTGGATCTACCGAGTCGTCCAGGGACGGGCAGTGAATCAGCTCTGACTCATCGCGGCGCTCCGGGAACATCAAAGGGCCTCGTTTTACTCAAAGAAGCACAGAATACAAACCCAGACCCTCCGGAGACTGCGGCTCGCTCTCCCCGTTGATGCCTCTCCTCTCCCCCGGGCAGTCCCTGGGGACCAGCAGCTCGCAGCGCCGATGGCAGTTGAACCTGCAGTCTGACGGATCAGAGGAGGAAGAGAGCTTCAGACGCGTTCAGAGTATACGACTCATTTCTAGGCTCAAACCAACGAAGAAGACCATGAGCTGGTTGAAAGCGTCATGGGTTGTTGCTGCGGGGCTGCACCGTTCATCAAACGACGGCTAATTAATGCTGAATTAGCTCTGTCAAGATGATGATAGGTGTTGGGCTGCAGATCATGTGTGAGCTGTAGGACAGGGTGTGTGTGTGTGTGTGTGTGTGTGTGTGTGTGTGTGTTACGGTGGCTCACCTGAGCACTGCAGCCCCTGTCTGAAGAGCCCTTTGAGCAGCCGGTGGCAGTACTGGCACACGGTGGGTTTGGTGTAGCTGTGGATGTGGAAGGTGTGAGGCACCTGAGGCCCGCCCCGGTCGCCCTGCCCGATCCCCAGCCACACCGGAGGCTCCACCCAGGACGGGGGCCTGGAGGTGGGCTTGGACATGCTGATCTGGTGACGGACGGGCGGACGGATGGAGAGAGTCGTCATTTAAAGGGACAGGAAACTCCAACTGATCGTCCTCTTCACTGAGGGACGGTGAAAACGCCGCCATCTTTCTGAGTACTGACCTCCTCCAGGCTGCCTCCCGCCTGATTGGACAGCGAGTGCGTGCGGGGTCGTCGGGGAGGAAACAGCGAGAGGCTGGCGCTGACCTGACGCCGCGCTCGACTGCAGTTGTTGGGCAGCTGGAAAGCACATCGCTTGTGGAAGTCTAAGCCACAACCTGAGCAGAGGGAGCGGTGGAGCGGGTGGAGTTAGCGGGTGGAGTTAGCAGCACTTGTGCAAAAGGTTCAATACGCGGCGGCGACTCCTTACCTTCGCATTTTAGCCCCTGGCGAACAAGGCCCCACAGCATTTCCCCACAGTGGTGGCAGAAGGTGGGAGTCCGGTACGACTGGACAGCCAGGGAGTGCGGGCGGATCCTCATCTCGGTCACCAACGCTGATCCTGAGTCAGGCCGAGACAAAAGCGTCAGGTCACAGCTCTGCAGCCGGGCGCCAGTTCATGATGCTGGTAGGACTGAACGAAGCTCCAGCCTTTGAGCTGAGCTAAGCTAACCGGCTGCTGGTGCTAGCTGCACATTCAGCACGCAGACATGCCGCTGACTCAAACCTCAGAGAGAGAGCAAACACATGCAAATCCCTGCGAGTGTTGAGCTGCTCCTTTACAGAACCTGATGAAACCACATTTCACCTCAGAGCGGAGCTGCTGCTTGACTCGCTGCGAGGTAAACACCAGCTCCCGGCACCGTTTAGCATCCTGACAGTGCACCAGCTGTTTGCTCCTCGCCTGTGCTCCACTATTAACCTTCAGTTTTGGCCTCTTAAGCGAAAAAGGTGTGATATACGATATGAATCATAGGCGACAGATCAAATATGGACTGAATGACGGGTCAGAAACACGTGTGTGTGCTTGTGGTTTGCTAATATTAGCGTTATAGTCACAGCGAGCAAACTGCTTCCTGCGAGTTCATCTAAAAACTGAAATAAGAATCGAGAACGTGGGTTGTTGAACAATCAGAGAGCGACGTGCCTCCATCTGAAATAAAGCGTCGGCCTTTGAGGTAAAAGTTTACAGAACTCAGGTCAACGGGCCGCAGGCGGCGCGGCGGTGACATGTAACAGCTTCCTGACGCTCGCCGGCAGCTCCCAGATAACACTGAGGAATGTGTGAAGCTGTAACGAGGCAGGGCAAAGCTTATTTAACCGGAGCATGTGGATTTCCTCCAAATCAAGAGGACTCGGCCTGAATTTCATATTAAATCATGCGACAAATGTGCAGAAATCAAACAGAATGAAACCAGGTTTCATTTCATCCTGTCCCAGAAGTCAGAAAATACCATCAACTGCCACAAAAAAAGTGATTTTTGGGACGTTTTAAAGAATAAAATGCTTCATAACTCGCGTCTCGCTGTGAAACAAAGCCTCAGAGTGGAAACAGGGACGTCTGGAGCGCGTAAGAGCGACTGAAGTGGAAAGCATTTAACAGAGACGCTGCAGGTGGACTGACTACACACTGAGCTTACTTACAGCTAGACAGCCACTTTATAAGTGAGTGACATGTAGATGTATGTGTTATTAGTTAATTATGTGTATTTGCAGTTCTCTCCGACCTGCGATGATGACCTCGATCAGGTCTCCGTCCCGCAGCTCGTCGTGCTCGGTCAGCCGCTGCAGCTGCTGCTCGAAGGCGGGCTGATGTCTGAACAGCAGGACCTTCTCCCCGACGCCCACCACGCTGCAGTCTGGAGCCTGAACGCACACACACACACACACACACACACGCATGCACACACACACACAAGGCCTGCGTGTTGAGTCTGAAGAGCTGAAGCTTACTGAGGCCGCGACACGTCAAACCCACCGGCTGCTGAAGCTGAAAACGAGTTTCTTTAATAACAAAATCAAAAACTTTATAAAAACTCTGCAGCTTTTTGCTGAATTCAACCCACAGACGCAGGTTTTTGTTAAACTGAGGCTTCTGTGTTTGTTTATTTATGGAAACAAAGGACAGAGAACAAAGTGAAAGACGTGCTGTGGTTTGAGCCGCGGTGCAGGGAGAGTGAACGTGCTTCAGGGCCTTCAGGCCGACCCTCAGCGCGCCGAAGACTTCCTGTACGTGCACCACGGAGACAGTCGCCGCCTGGTTTGGGTCGTCGACTCTCAGCCCTGCAAGACGTTTCCAGCAAGTCACCCCACGACGACTGACTCATCGCTCTGAGGGGGACACTCCAGTCAGACACACACCTGACAATCCACCCACCTGCCACGCTCACTATCAAAGAGCCATTGCAGCTCAGCCTGCATCGTTTCAGTATTCGCTGCAGCTCCCAGCTGGACCTCTGTTCAACGTCTGGAGACGGAAAGAGGAAACAATCTCTTTGCACGACAAACTCTGTCAGACGTGAGCCGTGTGCACTCGGCAGATAAGAGATCACAGATGATTCAACCTTAGACGCCGCCGGAGGAAACCGCATCCTCAGCGCCTCATTGCCCGCTGCTATATTCAAACAGGCTAAAATGCAACAGCGGTGGTGCGGCGAGCAGCACGGCTGTGGGTCGGCGCTGCAGGTGCGCTGGACGGACCCTGAGCACCTTCATCAACAGAATATATCGAGTTGTTAAATGTGGATTTTTGGATAAAACGCTCTGCTCTGTGTTCGTGACCTGGTGAAGTTGGACGGCTGAGCTGCAGGTGCAGGGTTCCTGCCTCAGGCGTGTCACACACATCCAGTCTGCAGTGAACAGCAGCGTGCACGGAAATATGAAACACACACAAGCGCGCACACACACATTTGAGACACCGATGACCTGCAAACATGATACTGCAGCAGCTCTGTGTGTGTGTGTGTGTGACAGCGGCTGTGGTTGGAAACTTTGCAGCGCTCTTGTCGACCACACAGCCTCTGTCATCATCGAGGCTGCACGCAGAGTTCACCGTTCACCTGCTGAGCTCACATTAAAGGCTTCCAGCTCAGAGGCGGCGAGCTGCGACCACGGCGAGCTGCGAACACGCCCGATTCTGAGTGTCTTTCTGGACTCGGCGTGACGTTCTTGAAAACACTGCGCGACACACGCTAAAAGCCGCCACCCAGGTGTCCCACGGCTGCTGTAACGACTCAGATGTGACCTCTAACAGCTCACGGCATCAACGACGCGCGATAGCGAGCGGGCCACGCTGCAGCCAGCACGCCGTCCCTCACGCCATCCAACGCACAAACCCTCTGTGGTTTCTCAGAAGCTGCACTTTACACTGTAACCTACACAGTCCTCCTCCATGACCTTTCAAAGTCCACTTCCTGTTTAGCTCTGAGCTGAACATTTTCCAAGTGGGACTGTGTAAAGTGCTAAAAAAAGACTTTTCTTCACAGAAACTTTCTTTTTTACTAATAACTGTATTTTTATTTCAGCATTTTGCAGCAAATGTCCTCTGGGGCAGCGCAGGAGCAACCAGATCACTGTTTTTCAGTTTGCAGGTGCTACTTTTAATAAAAGTGTCGACCTTAATGCTGCAGATTAAAACACAGACCGGCTGCGTCGATTGTTCTGATTTGACAGCAGCAAAAGGTGAAAATCGATGCAGCTGAGGTGGAAACACCAAACGTTTTGTGTCTTTCTTCATCAAAATGCTCGATCCTATAATTCCCCTGATGCCATGAACCCATAAACCGTGCAGTGCTCCTGGACCTGCAGTGTGGGACCAGGGGTGCTGATTACCTTGCGCTCAATGATCTCCGCAGCCAGCCTCTTGGCGTGGCGGTAGCTCAGGTTGCCGGCAGGGACCCGAACCATCTCCCTGAACAGGCCCAGCTGGAAATAGACCAGAGCCGGCACCGCGAGGCTTTTGGGACTGGAGGGAGCCACTGCGGACATGGAGGAAGGTCCTGTGACGGGACCAGTTTGTGGGTTATTGCAGGAACAAAGACACAGGAAGAAATACGATGTGCAGAAGACTCAAAAAACCTAAAATCATCACAAACTAGCAGACATTCAAATGGGTTCATACACAGAGATGATGAAGTGTCAGTAAGATTCATCAGGACTCTCATCTGAGGAGCCTTTCTACCAAAGTCTCAACCCTGGAAGAACATGGAGGGACCTTACTCTCTAATCCTGGTTCATTCACGCTCCGATCCGTCGCCTCGCTCGCAGGATCGTATCTCGATGACGCACCAGCTGATCAGTCCGAGACTCTGCTGCCGATTCTCGACATGAACTCTGGTTTCCTTTTTGGTGGGGCATCACTGAGACAGGAAGTCACAGAGAGAGAGAGCGAGAGAGAGAGAGGGAGGCTCACCTCTGTGACAGTGCAGCGTGTGGTTAACACCTCGGGGGCCTAGCTGTGACAACTGAGACACACACACACACACACACACACACACACACTTTGAAATGGTCAAACCACGAGGCACAGAGTCAGGTTGGAAAGTGGAGTTTGTTTTTATTGAACTTTGATAAAATACACGTTAGTTTGCCCCCCCCAACAACAACAACATCCATCACATCATCAGCAGAGCACCCCCCCACCCCTGCTGGCATCAACGTTGGTAGCAGCTGTCCTCCCAGTGTCCGGCCTGCTAGCATTGGCCCTGCTAGCAGCCTGCCTCACAGTTTCTGGCCTGCTAGCTGCTGCTGCTGGCTCCCCTCCCCTCCAGCACCTCGGCAGCCCTGCAAGCCAGCACCTCAACTGCACATCACCCCACAGAACGCCACTCCTGTTCCGGCGTCGGGGATCCCAGCATCCGGGGTCCCGGCGGACGTCACTCCTGTTCCAACACCTGCTCCTCATCTCCAGCTTGTGTCCCGGCCAACTCCAGCTCCTCGTCTCCTGTTGGCAGTACATCCGACTCCTGCTCCACATGTCCAGTCAGGGGCGGCCCATCCGAGTCAAGTTGCTAGTGTCCCCACTGCCTCTATTGCTTCTAGTGTCCCTAGTCCTCCAAGTGTTCCAAGTGTTCCTAATGTCCCTAGTGCTACAAGCGCTCCTAGTGATGCCTGTGCTCCCAGTGCCCCGTCAGCACCTCCAACCTTAGCCCCTTGTGTACAATCTATAGTTCCCCTGACTCCTGCTCCTCGTGACCCTAGGGTGTCCCCTCGCTGTCGGCCTCCAGCCTGACCTCCAGAGAGGTTTGACCTCTACTGCAGGCCTCCTAGCCGACCTCCAGGGAGGTTAGGTCTTCGCCGCTGGCCTCCAGCCCGGCCTACAGAGAGACTCGCTCTCCACCATCGCTCTCTGGACCAATTCTGCTTCAGTCATTGCCCCACATCACAGGCTGACTCGGTTTTTCTGGACTGTCTGTCCCTCCTCCTGACCCCCTCCACCCACCCTGCTTCATGGACTTCTTTTTTGAACATTATGGACATGTGCTAATCTGTCCCTTGGGGGGGGGGGGGGGTTTGGGTTGATTGGTTTTGAGTTGAGTTTTTCTTGTTTTGTTATTTCCTGTTTTATTTTGAAAAGTGTTTCCCTTGTGTGTTTCTGTGTACTTGTTTCCTGTTCTTGATTAGTTCATTGGTCTCAGCTGTGTCTTGTTTTCCTGCCCTCCCCTGTCTATTTAAGTTGCATCATTGCCTTTGTTCTGTGTTGGTTCATTTGCTAAGTTACTCTCCATGTTCTCGCTGTGTTAGTGTCCATGTTCCTACCTTGTTTCCTGTGCCCATTGTGAGTTTGGATTTCTGGTTTTTGCATTTTTGTTTTTTTTTTTATTTTTACTTACCATGTCATGTTCGGACTGATTAGCTGGATTTCACCCCTGCCTGCCTTGACCACCTGTAAGCCTAAGTCCTTAAATAAATTGTTTAAATGTCTTTTGCCCCTTAGTCGTGTCTGCGTCTGGGTCCTGCTCTCACCTCGTGACCGTGACTCGTGCCACTGCTCAAACCCACAGGCTCCTGAAAATGCTGAAAGTTACTATAATCTAATGTTTTTAAGTGATGTGTGATGCCATTCAAATCACCCACCACAATGAATGGCAACAGTAAAACCCTAAATCCACCTGCAGTTACTACATTTTACCCATGCTAAACCACATAAAGCAAAAGCTAAAAACAACCTTAGGATTCAGAACCTTAAAGTCTAACCAGCTCCACTAATGTCACATAAGCAGCTGTATCACTCATTAATCAATTATTAATATAAATGATAATGATCTAAAGATGGGTGTTAGGAAAATGTGGTTTAAAGCTGACGAATAAGTCAAATTTATGACTTCTTGCCACAACAGTGACGAAGAGATAAAAAGAAAAGATAACGATGTGATTCTGAGTTTTCTGAGTTTGAGGACACAACAACATGTGTGACTCATTAAATTGCTTTTTAGACAGTTTGTCATATTAACATGACTACAGGTGAAGGAACGGGGTTTACTGTGAGAAGATGGATAAAGGATTTGGGATTTGATGTTTTCCTTCACAGGGAGTTGACAGCACAGTGACTCATTAGACTCAGCGTTGACCAGCACATCTATCAGCCATCAGGTGCTGTAAGGCCCTGACCCTGGTCCTCCTCTGTAATCCTGAGTGTCCCTCCATACCAGTAAAGTCTGACTACTATAATAACATTTGTTCTCTATGACAAACCCATTATAAATCCAATCCATTACTATTTAGCATTGATCACAGCCACCAACAGAAAGGAGACCACACATAGGAAACTGGGCAGGGTTTCTTGGCTGTTTACACCCCTCACTTCTGCTCATGAGGCTGTTTTTCTCACTCACTCTCTTTCCTGTGCTTTAAGTCATGGAGACAGACCTGAAACCAGCATTTCAACACCATGTGGGGTGAATATTCTGTGCTTTCCACAAATGATTTTAAACTAATGGATTACTTCCAGGAGCTTCACACTCTGTGCTGTAGACAGGTAGGCGGTCTATTCTTTCATTTTAAAGGTTTCAAAAAGCCAATTTGTGCAACAGCCCTTTTAGCAGCATCACCAGCCCTCTGTGAGGCAGCAGTAATCAACAGAAGGAAATTGAAATGTTTATCTCTCTGCAGTCTCACAAATCATGTGAACTGAGTATAATCCAGCTACTCCAACATATGTGATGCTGTACTGCATGTGTGTGCATCATTGCAGGTATGTTTTCTGTGATAAAAAGAAGTTTCCAATGACTCCACCAAACACAGAAGGAAATGAGAAGCAAGCAGATTCATCAGAAAGTGTTGGCCCTGTTTTGTTCATAATCAATCGAGCTAAAAACAATTAACAGTGAACTTCACAGTTGTTGCTTTGGACCACATGTCTTTTTACAGTTATTCTTGTATCTAAAATGAGCTTTATCATCATTTCTAAATAATCTGTGGTGAAACAAAGCTCTAATCGCAGGAGTTTTGTGTAAAAGGGAAGGAAACACAGACTCTAAACTCAGATGAAGCTGCAGAAAACATTTATACATATGTATATATTCAGTTTACCCACAGTTCCTGTTTTTCTGCTGCACTCAAACTTTGTCTTTACACAAAGTCGAACAGAGTCTGTGCTGGATGACAATGGGGCACACTTTGCCTGCAGTATGCTGGGTTATTTCAGAAAGGTATCTCTGGCGTTGTTGTTAACTGCCCAACGGTTTTATATTATGTTTTTCTGTCTGATGTGAAGTTTTAAACTTTATTTCAGCACTCAATATCTTCATCTACTGTGGGTTTGTTCAAGGTAGATAAACAGTTTTCTTGTTCAGTTCAGGTTTCTCATTCAGTCACTAGTTCCTTTTTCATATTTAGTCATTTATCACTGTGCATATCGTTGTCTTGGTGTCCAGATCCTGTGCTGACCATTGACAAACTGGTCCACTTTATTTACTGGAGAGTCTGTGACGCCTATATGACATATGAGAGGAGGAGAGGATTCAGACTGGTATTACACAATCCATTTCAGATCAACAGAGAAATCATCCCATTCAATACAAATAAAAACAGCACATTAGAATCTCTAGATACAATGCCACAGGAATACTACTGCATTGGTCGTAACACAAGAGATCAACGAGACATAAAAGAAAGTAATAGTGTCTCCCAATCTATCAGGTAGGTGATCCAGCTTACCACCATGACTGAGCACTTAGTTATCATTATGTTGTTGTGATCACTTCTGTTAGACAAGGGCCACTCGCAATTAATAAATAGAACTGATTTTGAAAGTATCACTTGGCCGTTCCAGAACAAAGAAGACACATGTTGCTTTTGTTGACAGTCCTTTCATTGTGTCCACACTTTAACACAAAATAAGTTTACTGGTTTCCATGGGCCTGTCCTGTTGTGCAGCAGTAACCTGTAGTGCCCCACACTACGAACTAACAGGGAGAGTAGAATAGCCAATAGTTGAATTCCGGCAATCTCTAGTTGTCTCCCACCTCATGCTCACCCCACACTCATTTTAATCTAGAACAAAAAACTAGTTTGATTCAAAAACCTTCAGATTTGGCTCCTTTAATGTAATGGGTGTATCACTGTGTAATACTATGCTTGTGTTTAAAAGGAGTGTATTAGCTGAGTCATGAACAACCTGTCAACTGACTGTGACTTTAATTCAGTTCATTTAAACACCATCAGTAGTTACCAGGTGATTTCCTCTCACTTGGCTTTTCCTCAATAAGTATAAGCATTAAATATTTCTGTATTATTTAACAAGTTTTAGCACAAACAGAGCCACTGGCCAATCTGGTGAAACTATAACTCACTTTTTATGTCTTGTTCAAAATAAACCAAAGCACAAAGACCAAAGGCCACTCTGACAAAACACATCGGACCTGTTCAGGTTGGTGGCAATGTGACCCTGACCTGCTCTGTGATTGGACCATCATATGGTTGGACGTTCTTCTGGTACAGAGGCAAGAAAAACTCTGAACCCCTGACCTCACGAGATGCTGTCTTCCTCAAATGACCAAACTGCGTCTCACGGGAGGACTTTATTGGTGCAGAGGAGGAAGAGGAAGCCCAGTTTACACGGAGTACAAGTAGTTTAGTCGGTATGGACAAGACTCGGTAATTTGCAATTATTGCTCAAACTAATGCAGAAAAATGTTATGTTACATGTTATTTGCATGATTATCGTTGAAGATTAAAAGCATTGTTTATTTAACTGACTGTTGTTTTGTGGCTGCTTACAGCAACAAACAGGGCTGCGGTGACTCCACAAAACAGCTGGCCTGAGATATACTACGGACAGCGACCACTTACATGTAGAAATTGTGGATGGAGGCGACACTGAGTGGGAGTATAACTGGCATTACCCAGAACATACAATAATTCCAAAACAAAAAGGAATATGTGATTAGTTATGTTTCATCATCAGACAGCGGAGACTACAGCTGCTAGCTGTGAAACAAGAAGCTGCCTAACAGAGTGAGTGATGCTTTCAGGTCGATAGCCAGTAAAGGAAAATATCTTTTACTTTCATTTACTCCAACGTATTAAAAAAGTAGGCTGCTAAATGTTGTTTTAATAACAGTTAGTGTTTTTTTAAGACAGTGCAATTGATATAATTGTATTTTTATATTTGGAGATGCACGTGATATCTATGGAAGTCAAAGACATCATTACTAAAATAACAAGATAAACTGTTTATCACAGGGAAAACAAACAATCTTTTAGTTTTATTGCTCATAATATCCTCTCAGTGATAGAGTGCTGAGCCAGTATTCATTGATTCATTTATATTTCAAAATAAATCATCAAGTGTGTTTGTTCTGATTGTGCAGGATGTATTTTACTATCAACACAGATTATTCTGAAAATCCCTTTCAACAGGATCTCCGCCTGTCCTCACTTTCGTGTCTCCATCATGGCTGAGTCCTGGGCGCCTCAGTGACTCTGAAGGTGAGGCTGAGCATCCATCTGTAGGATGGAGCTTACTGGTATAAGGCTGTTCGATCTATCAAAACAACTACAGCTACAGATTTGAGCTGCCTAACAGAGCAGCAGTGGACTGAACAGGATTCCTACATTGTTCATGGACAGACACACACAGTAGATAAGGTGTGTGCAGAGCTGGAAGAGATCCAGTGTATTACACTCCATACTACAGTGACCCTAAGCTTGTCTTTGTCTGAGGTCAGTTTGTTTCCTTGTCTGTCCTTCTGTTGTTAAAGCAGATGTTATGTCATCACCTTCGGTTCATCATGTGACTACCATACAGACACTGAACACCACTAGGCTGCTGCCTATACCACTGTTGTTACAACAGGACAGACTTGGTTAGTGTTCATGAAGGTGTTTAACCTTTATCACGTTGTTTTCTCAGAGTTTCAGTCATCACTGTCTCACAGTGAGTCCTGACAGAGCTCAACACTTCACTCTCTGACTCTGTCTCACTGACCTGTGAGGGAACTTACAAAGTGGAGAGTGATGAGTTTTACTGGAGACAGGTACCTGTCAGACTGCTCCTACTGGGGGCAAATGACTGGATCCACATGCTACATGAACCCCTGAGCGGTATGATGGACGCAGTGTACTGGTGAGTCTGCATCAGGAGAGTTCAGCAATGCAGTCAACATCACTGCACTGAGTATGGTTTACATTTCCTTCTATTAGAAATGATTGTAAATATCCCATCATGTGTTTTCAACATATATCAGGATGTTGTGCAAGTATCTACACCGACATGAAGAGTTTGGCCCATTGCTGCTACATGTACATGGCATCTGGAAGTAAACCAACATGAACAAAACATGTCTTTATAGGAG
The DNA here is from genome assembly GCA_008933995.1 of Datnioides undecimradiatus. Classification (NCBI taxonomy): domain Eukaryota; kingdom Metazoa; phylum Chordata; class Actinopteri; order Lobotiformes; family Datnioididae; genus Datnioides; species Datnioides undecimradiatus. The sequence continues at coordinate 144,339 of WARS01000063.1, read as the reverse complement.
TCAGATGTTCTGATTAGTCTGTAAGCACAAGCGTTACAACTAAAACCAAATATGTGTGATCTGTTCTCATCATTCTACATCCACTCAGTGTGGAGCCAACCAGCTGATTCAGACTGAAACCCTATTCTCTTGACTGTTTTTACAGAGAAGAGCACATTATCCTGGTGGAGCCCTGTCCATCCTGTGTCTGAGGACAACTCTGTTAGTCTCAGCTGCAGACTGAAAACACAAAACCTGAGTCCACTGTAAGTTTAATGAAATGATGAACTGATGTCCAAAAATGAGACACCAGTGAGCTAAACATCTCTGCAGTGTCAGTCAGATGAGGTTTACTGGTGTCAACGCCAGGAGAAAGGTCAGCACGGAGCTGATGTCAGTCTAGGTGAGTAGGATTAAAGAGCTGCTGCGTTTTGACTAAAACAGTGATTTCTGTTTTGTATGAACCTGCATGTGTTTTGTCTTTACTGTGGCCTGATATAGAATGAAGCTGGTCTTTATTAAAGAACCTTGTAGAGTCAGTTTAACCCTCATACTATGTTGAAAAAATTATACTGATTATGTTGCGGGTCATTTTGACCTGTACTGTGTAAATCCACTCAGAACAGTCAAAAAACCAGGTTAAACCAATAACAAATCTTATTTTAGATTGCATAAACATTTAAAAAAGAGACATATAGAACATTTTTAATTCCAACATCATATTTAAGAACTATTTAGTTAAAAGTTTTTCCTCTTCTATGAACACATTTTTTGCCCTTGTCACTTCTGGTTCTTCTGGGAGTTCTTCCCAGGAAAAGCCCATGCCGGTACAATTTGCTCTGCATTCCATTGCTGGTTGATTTCAGTCCCTGAGGGCATTGTCAGCAGACACCAAGGGCCAACGGGCAGTCTTGCGCTGGCAGCTGTATGTTGCTGTGACTTCAGAAACCAGATTGTCAACTCCTCCTTGGTATGCTGTAGTCCAGGATCATTTGTGGCTTCACATGCCCTTCTTGTGCTCAGAGATGCATCTGTGTGCATTGTGCTCATCACAACATTCTGTTTCTCTTGGGCAAAAGTGAGACAACTGCTGCTTTCTCAGTGAAAACAACACAGGAATGCAGAGGTCTGCCCTGCATCTTCAGAATTTCACTGAGAAGTTCTGGCTTATTTCTTCTGACTGATGGAGGGACAACAGCAGACTCGTCCTCTGAATCCTCCTCATCGTAGGAAACTGAGACAATCTGGATCATCAATAACATTGTCCTCGGTCTCTGAAAGATCCTCTGTCTTTGAAATCTCTTCCTCTGCATCACTATTCCAGTTCAAACTCTGTGATGAAGCTCCTTCAGCTAAAACTTCTCGGAGCCTGATGGAAGGTTTTGTCTTGGTGAGGATGATATGAGAACAGTGACAAGGACAGAGAGAAAGTTCCTCCCCACAAACTCCTGGGTCTCTGGGTCTGAATGGCTATTCAGGAGGCAATCAAGATATAAGATACTGGGCAATCAAATAAAGTATATGAAGTACATTTATTTGGATCTTGAGCAGCTACTTACCCACATTAAAGTGTCTAAATGGAAATGACCCGCAAGTGCAACATCATCTTTTGTATACAAATCCTGCAGAGACATTCCACTACACATCAAAGTGTCCAGATTTACACACCAATTCATGACCCCAGATATGAAAAGTCACAAATTTCATGAAGAAAAAGAAAGGATAACCAGTACTTTGGGCAACCGCAAAAAACTGAAATGACCATAATGTGAGGGTTAAAGTAACATATTTTATAATTGCATTAACTGCATTAACAGTTATTATTTTTACAGCATCCACTTCTTGTCTGGAGGCGGAAAAAGCTGGAATCTTTCTTCAGGGTTGATTATTGACTATTTTGTGGAGTCTTTGTTTCTATTCTTCTTCTTCTGGTGTCGTATTACTGTCGCATCGTCCAAAGGTGAGAACTTCTTTCTTCATTTAATTTGATTTTAATGCTTTTATCATTTAAATACATACAGATGCAGCTCCAGTGACACAGAATAGCAGCAGTACAATATAAAATCATATAACAACATTTGTCTGTTTCATAGTAGGTCCATGCTTCACCAGGTTGGTACAACACTCTCTCCTCTTATCTTAAACATAACAAGAAACACTTCATGTTCATGTTTAACTGTATTTCCTAAATGCTGTAGATCAGTGAAGTCTGAGAGAACCAATCAGGGCGTTGACAACAATCATGTGGGTCAACCAGAACGTAGGTCTTCAACCTGTTGAATACACCACCTCTCCACGGTCAGCATTGAAACTAATGTGATTTTATATGTTTGTATTCAGACTTTAAGGAGACATCTTGAAAAGATCAGAGGATGTTCTGTTATTGTGCTCCAGCAATCAGAGGCTCCGATTTTCACTGCACGTCGCTGATGCTCACCTCTGTGAATGAAGCTAAAGTTCTGAAGGTACTGAAAGTGGTACTGCCTAAACCTTTTGGCTATGGTGAGCTTTTACTCTTCTCAGAACAAGTAGGTTTGGCAGCCACAGCTGTGTCTGTGATTTTATTACTCTTAATTAATCAGGACATACATCTGACAGCAGTCTTAAAACAGGTTTACAGTACTGTTTATGCTAATTTCTAGAGCCTTTCCCAACTAGATTTTTCCCATTGACAGGAGAAAGCTCAATGACTCTGTTGACTCTTTTCTTTTCATCTAGCACCACCTTCAGGCCTAAATTAAGATCTTCATGTGTTTTATGACCAGATTCCTGCAGTAACAAAACACAACGACATTCCTACATCAGTGGTCGCTGGAGATTTGTGTAGCGGCTAATTAACTAAATGTTAGCGTTAAGCATAACATGATGACATCAGCACTGAGCTCAAAGCACAGCTGTTCCAACACACTGAGAGCTCCCCACAGGTCTGTACATGGCTGCAGACCTTACAGGTTTCTTTTATGAATGTCAAAAACAAAACAGTACATATGTAGATATCTTAACAAATTATTAAGCTTACAGGAAAAAATAGCAAAAATCAATGTTTCCTTGATTCTGAATAAATTCGCGGCACATAGCTAAGATTCAGTCATTTGCTAGCTAACAGCTAACAGCATGCTATGTTGATGTGCTGTGCTGTTCGTCACTTAAAACCCTGTTGCATGTTGCAAACCCTGAACCTTGAGGCTACAATCCAACTCTGACTCACATTCACTTCAATGTTCATATCACAGCTGATCGTGTTTTGAAATGTTCCCTTTAATGAGACATTTGACCAACAGTGATGGAGTTACTTTAAGGGTTAATCCTTTATATGATGCATCATTTTACCTATAGCACATGTGGAATGAAGAAAGGATGAAAGTAAGTTTATAATATATGTTATTTTCATCATCCAAGACAGTGTTGGGTTTGAAACTAGAGGTTTAGACAATAGAGTTTCTGCAGTGGTATTTAGAAATGCATGATTTAAGAGGGGTGGACCAAAGGATGGCACATGAAATCGCTCTAAATTAAAAACATGTATATTTGAGATGCAGACAGATCCTAGGATGTCACATACTCTATGATTCAACTTACAAGCACTCAAAAGAAAGGTGAGTACTCCCAATATAAAGTAATAAAATAACAGAGATGTTTTGGAGAGAGTTCTCTCAAATATGAAATAACTTGTTTTTCTTGGATTCATCAGAATAGGAGTGCCACAGCAACCAGAGGAGAGTTCTATTTGCTCAGATGTGAAGATAAACACTGCAGGTACAGTCATGTCCAATAGCTGTGCTCAAAGTTTGTATTGAAATGTGTTATATCGTTACAGGAGGTCACAGGTCATGCTCAATGCACCACCACTCAGGGTGTCACCAGAGTTGACCTTTTGGGTGTTTCATAGACAGCATTTGATTATGGCACTCAAACTGAACTGCTCTGTCTTTCTTATTAGGATGATGATGTCATTGCATGCACAAGTCAACCACCAGCATGTGGGTAGCTTTCAAGAAAAACAGGTAAGTCTAATCTGCATCCAGCTGCAGGTGTTGCTGTCCAACAACTGGGACACTGTGCAATCTACAGTCTGTAATGTGTTCAACATTTCACTCATAATCAATCGTTTTTGTCACTAATACTTTCTATTCACATTTTCAGGAAGCATCTTTCAGTAAAGCAGTATTCTATTATTTTTGTATTTGTGCATTGCTTGGGAGCAGTTTACATCATTAAATTCAGTCAAAGCTGTATATTTATATCCAGTCTGAGCACTGTGGGCATTGCAATACTGGCCTTGTATTAGTGGCAGAGGTAACTCCTATTGAACGTATTCAGTACATTATCATTATTAATTATGATATAACTCAGATGGTTTAAGACTAAAACCTCTCTGTTCATAGGGAAAACACGTCCTGCACCAACTGATGAATGTGTTTATTCTGAAGTCAAACCTGGGAGCAGCTCTCAGTTATAACGCTGACATATGATGTGCATACTCCAGTGTCTACCTGCACAGGTAAGTGACTGGTTTTAAGCCAGAATGACATGTCACAAAGCATCCTGACACCTGAAGTGATCCCGTATGTTTGTCTTTTGTGGTTTTCCACCAGGTCTGTAAAGAAGCTGCATCATCTAATGAAAATGGTCGACAGCAGCGTTTCATCATTCACTGCCTACACCTCCATCCTAAACATTCATGCTAGTATTTTATTTTGAAAAGAATGACGTCATAAGGTTTTAATTACTCATCGAACGTGTACAAGAATACAGAGGTTTTGCTGGAGTTCCACGACTCTGTGATTATTTCATTTATTCTTACAGCTTTTAAAGTTTTTGTAGAAACCTGAATGTTAGCAGTCCCAATAAACAGCGTCAGCAACAGTTTGGTCAAACATAGACTATCTGAGCTTTAGTATCCAGTTGATAGTTTAGCTGCAGACCTCCACCACCGTTCAGTTTCACTTTCACTTTGGAGAAGAGGAAGAAGTCACCAAATCCAGCGAGTAGAGTGAGGGAGAGACGAGCCCAGTCCAGTCATTTGTGCCACATTTCCCTCTCTGACGTCTCTGGTAGAACATTGTTGATAACTGAATTCATGGAGCACAACACTGTGAATGACTTCTGACTTCCTCTTCATCACTATGGTGTTTCTCCATTGCTGACTGTCTGGGCTGTAGTTTGACAGAGATTTTGAGCTTCTCACTCTGCTGAAGCTGCAGACACTGTGTTAAACACCCAAGATATGGATCATAACCCTGAGCAGGCGCGTACATGGACAGCTGCAGACACCACAGGCCTATTGTGGCTGTCTTCATGCATGTGTCTGGGTCCAGACTCTGTCCCTGTAATTGCATAAATTTGGTTGAGCTGGTGTTGTTTTGATAAGGATTTGCAGTAGTTGGTGGCTTATGGACTGAAAAGCGCCCATTTTCCTCTCCTTGGTTTGGTGCCACTAGGTCCTCTGTGTCTTTTATAGCACTGATACAGTAAACTGGAGGCGCACAGATGTCCACAAAAGGCTGCTCAGAGTTTGCCCCCTGATCACTGCATATGTACTCCTGTGTATTAATAACTACTGTATGCAGATCATGTTCAGCTGAACAGATTTTATATATTTTTAACACTTTTTAAGTCTTTTTTATAATTCTGTGCTTCAATAAACTCTTTTCTTGCAGCGATAACGCAGTGAATACTGTTTGACAGACTGGATACAGTCATCAACAGTTGTATTCTCACACTCACTAAGCTCTCAAGCAGAAGCCATGTGATATGACTCTCTCATATTGTGAGCTCTCAACTCCACACGCCTCTCACGTCAAGAAGTTGAAGATTCTGTTGTTCTGTTGAAACAAACTCATGTTACCTTCTTATGAAGATATCAGCTTATACTCTGGATGTCATACATATTATATACATGTAACAGGTCAGATTTAAGTTTGTAACACTGATGAACAAATGAGACACACGGCGTTTGCGCCCGTCCAGTGTCGCCTCGCTCAGCAGACTTTTTTGTCACTAATACACAAAACACTCTCCATCTTCCTGTTCTTGAAATCAAGGATAATAAATCAAAACAACAACAAAATAGTTTCCTTTTCACTACAATCCCCTTCATTTATCCTGATCCTACATTTACCCATTCATCTGTTTATAAGTCACTTGGACACTTGCAAGACTGAATAATTATTCAATGAATTAAATGAGTCAGCATCTCCAATTTACTCACAATTCTCCAAACAAAAGAGATCACACCATCATAAAATATTACCTTCATAGTGTACGAAAGGAAAACTAGCATATTGCTCTAACTTAGTCTGTCAGGTTTCCTGAGCTAAAGGGACAAAAACACAGTCAACCATATGAGAGAAATTATAAACTGACAACGAGTGCTGGAGCTCACCGTCGTAAAAATGATGCATTCGCTATTCGCTTTTCTTATGGGCGCCGCTTATTTGTCGGTGCGCTATGGCGCGAACAAAACATCGCATTTCCTCCACAAACACGTCCAAACATACAAATTATCCATGCCGGAATACATCGGGTGATTGAATTTAATCTGTAGCCACTTACACATGTTGCAATACAAACTTACACATTACCAACCTGTAACACAGATGAACTAATGAGACACACGGCGTTTGCTCCCGTCCAGTGTCAGCTGCTCAGCAACTGAGGAAGGGAGCCGATGGCGAGAGTGGCGCGAATGCCACTGCTCCCCTACTGAAAAACCCCAGAAGGCTCAGAAATACATTGTTACAGGCGCAACATTAATTCCCAGGAGATAATTGCCAATGAGGGTCAAAATTAAGTGTTATTTTGCCAAAAAGTACAATCTTTAAAATCAAACCCCTTTACACTTATGTTACTAACAAATGTGACTTGCTATTTTGTGTAGTCACATACATCCCAAGTAGGACAACAGAGAGAGAGTAACAGGCCGTTCCTGCATCAGTATTGGTTGTTGGGATTAGCTTATTAAAGGATTTGTGGGTAAAAAGTATTTAAGTTTAAACATTGTGTTTCTAAGTTTATCTGTACTGTTTTTGTATTAACATCATTACTACATTTTTTCCCATGCTAAACCCCATAAAGCAAAAGCTAAATACCTTAGATTCAGAACCTTAAAAGTCTAACCAGCTCCACTAATGTCACATACAGCTGTATCAATTATTAATCAATTATTACTTATAAATGATAAGCATCTAAAGATGGGTGTTAGAAAATGTGGTTTAAAAGCTGACTAATAAGTCAAATTTATGACTTCTGCCACAGGATGCAAGAGATATAAAAGAAAGATAACGGATGATCGCTGAGTTTCTTGAGCTTGAGGACACAACAACATGTGTGACTCATTAAATTGCTTTTAGACAGTTTTGGGTCATATTTAACATGACTACAGGTGAAGGAACGGGGCTTCTTACTAGGAGAAGATGGATAAAGGATTTGGGATTTTGATGTTTTCCTTCACAGGGAGTTGATTACAGTGACTATATTTGACTCAGTTGTGTTGACTGTGCCACATCTATCAGCCATCAGTGTTGTAAGGCCCTGGACTCCTGGTCCTCCTCTATAATCCTGAGTGTGTCCTCCATACCAGTAAAGTCCGACTACTATAACATTTTATTCCCTATGACAAAACCCATAGAAATGCAGTCCATTAACATTTAGCATTGAGTCACATCTACAAAATAGAAAGGAGACCACATGAAACTGGGCAGGGCTTTGGCTTTTTTCACCCTCACTTCTGCTCATGAGGCTGTTTTCTCACTCACTCTCTTCCTGTGTTAAGTCGTGACAGACCTGAAACCAGCGCATTTCAACACCAAGTGTGTGAATATTCTGTGCTTTCCACAAATGATTTAACCACGGGATTACTCTGTGAGTTTACACCTGTGCTGTAGACAGGTAGGCTAGTCTATTCTTTCATTTTAAAGGTTTCAAAAAGTCAATTTCTAGTAACAGCCCTTTAGCAGCATCACCGGCCTCTGTGAGGCAGTGCAATCAACAGAAGGAAATTGAAATGTTTATCTCTCTGCAGTCTCACAAATCATGTAAACTGAGTATAATCCAGCTACTCCAACATATGTGATGCTGTACTGCATGTGTGCATCATTGCAGGTATGTTTTCTGAAAAGATAAAACAGTTTCCAATGACTCCACCAAACACAGAAGGAAATGAGAAGCAAGCAGATTCATCAGAAAGTGATTGGCCCTGGTTGAATATAACTTCAACTCCAGCTAAAAACAATTGGTAACAGAACTTCGGCAGCTGTTGCTTTTGGACCACATGTTCTTGCCACGTTATTCTTGTATCTTAAAATGAGCTTTATCATCATTTCTAAATAATTCCAAAGATAAAACAAAAGCTCTAATCGCAGGAGTTTTGTGTAAAAGGGAAGGAAACGCAGACTCTAAACTCAGAAGAAGCTGCAGAAAACATTTATACATATGTATATATTCAGTTTACCCACAGTTCCAGTTTTTCTGCGCCGCTGCACTCAGACTTTGTTCTGTATAAAGCTTTCTGAATAGAGTCTGTGCTGATGTGACAATGGGGCATTAATTTTGCCTGCATGCTGGGCTATTTCTGTGAGTACATCTCTGACGCTGTTGTTAACTGCCCAACGGTTTTATATTATGTTTTTCTGTCTGATGAAGTTTAAACTCTTTATTTCAGCACTCAGTATCTTCATCTACTGTGGGTTTGCCTGGCTGTAGATAAAACAGTTTCTTAATGTTCAGGTTTTCATTCAGTCACTCAGTTGTCTTTTTTCATATTTAGTCATTTATCGTTTCGTGGCTATCGTTGTCTTGGTGTCCAGATCCCAGCGACCATTTGAGCCAAACTGGTCCACGTTATTTACTGGAGAGGCTCCGTCACCCTATATGTAGACATGAGAGGAGGAGAGAGGATTCAGACTGGTATTAGCAAATACCTATCAGGGATCGGGCGACAAATCATCCCATTCAATACAAATAAAAACAGCAATAGGACCTTTAGATACACCGCCACAGTGGTGAATACTACTGCATTGGTCAACACAAGAGATCAACGATATTACAAAAAGAGTAATAGTGTCTCCCCTAACTGTATCAGGTAGGTGATCCAGCTTTTACCACCAGCGATCGAGCACTTAGTTATCATTATGTTGTTGTGATCACTTCATAGACAAGGCTACTGCAATTAATAAATAGAACTGGATTTTGAAAGTATCACTTGGGCCGTTCCCCCAGAACAAAGACACATGTTGCTTTGCTGACAGTCCTTTCATTGTGTCCACACTTAACACAAAAATAAGTTGGTTGGTTTCCAATGGGGCCTGTCCTTGCCAGCAGCAGTAACTCTGTAGTGTCCCACACTACTGAACTAACAGGGAGAGTAGGACTAGGGCCGTCAAAGCACCTGGCAATCAGCCTAGTTGTCTCCACCTCCTTCCATGTTCACCCCACACTCATTTTAATTCAGAACAAAAACTTAGTTTGATCTAAAAACCTTCAGATTTGGCTCCTTTAATGTAATGGGTGTATCACTGTGCAATACTATGCTTGTGTTTGCAGCGATGTATTATTGCATTATGAACAACCTGTCAGCTGACTGTGACTTCTTAATTCAGTTCATTTAAAACACCATCATCAGTAGTTACCAGGTGGATTTCCTTCACTTGGCTTTTCCTCAATAACATACATTAAATATTTCTGTATTATTTAACAAGTTTTAGCACAAACAGAGACACTGGCCAATCTGTGAAACTATAACTCACTTTTATGTCTTTGTTCAAAATAAACCAGCACAAAGACCAAAGGCCACTCTGACAAAAACACATCGACCTGTTCAGGTTGGCGGCAATGCATCTCTGACCTGCTCTGTGATTGACCATTGTATGGTTGATGTTCTTCTGGTACAGAGAAGAAAACTTGAACCCCTGACTCACGCCGAGATGCTGTCTTCCTTTCCTCAAATGACCAAAATCAGTGTCTCACGGGGAGGACTTTATTGCAGAGAGAAGAGGAAGCCCAGTTTACTACACGGAGTACAGCAGTTTAGTCGGTATGGACAACACTGGCAATTTGCAATTATTGCTCAAACTGATGCAGAAAAATGTTGGCGCAGCATGTTATTTGCATGATTATCGTTGAAGATTAAGAGCATTGTTTATTTAACTGACTGTTGTTTTGTGGCTGATGGAGCAGTAACAAACAGGGCTGTTGTGACTCCACAAACCAGCTGGCCTGAGATATACCATGGACAGGCTTATCACTCTTACATGTGAAATTGTGGATGGAGGCTATTAATTGAGTGGGAGGAGAATTGGGCATTACCCAGAAACCACACACCTCCAAAACAACAAAAGGAATATGTGATTAGTTATATGTTCTCTGAACATTCTGTCAGCGGAGACTACAGCTGCCAGGCCGGTGAAACAAATAGAAGCTGCTTCCAACAGGAGTGGAGGATGTTTTCAGGTTGACTGTGTCAGACAGTAAGAAAGCATCTTTCATTTACTCAACGATAAAAAAGAAGTGTTAAATGTTTGAATAAGAAGAAGGCTTAAGACAGTGCACTGATATAATTGTATTTTTATATTTGGAGATGCACGATATCTATGGAAGCCAAAGACATCACTAAATAACAAGATAAAACTGGTTTATCACAGGAAAACAAACAATCTTTTAGTTTTATTGTTCATAATATCCATCAGTGATGAGGAGTTTAGCCAGTATTCTTCGATTCATTTATATTTCAAAATAACAAATCATCAAGTGTGGTTTTCTTTGTTCTGATTTATGGAGATTGGCTTAATATCAACACAGATTATTCTGAAAAATCCTTTCTTCAACAGGACCCCGGCCTGTCCTCACTGTGTCTTCCACTGCGGCTGGAGTCCTGGAGCCCAGTGACTCTGAAGGTGGTTGAGCATCCATCTGTGGATGGAGCTTCTACTGGTATAAGGTTGTTCTCAGCTATCAAACTACTACGTGACTGAGCCACAGCAGCAGTGGGACTGAACAGGATTCCTACATTGTCCATGGACAGACACACACAGCAGGATATGTGTGCAGAGCTGGAAGAGGAGATCCAGTGTATTACACTCAGTACAGTGACCCTAAGTTTGTCTGGTCTGGAGGTCAGTTTGTTTCTGTCTGTCTTTCTGTTAAAGCAGATGTTATGTCATCACCTCGGTTCATCAAAACGACCGATGTAAAGAGAAATGGAGAAAACCTCAGAGCCCTGATTGATACAGGCAGTACTCAGACTCTTGTACACAGAAAATATGTGCCAGCCAATACCACCTGCACTGACTATCCCCAATTGCTGTGTACAGAGTGATGAGAAGTCTTATCCCACTGCTGATATTTACGTGGAAGTACAAGGACAGGCCTACCTGCTAAATGTGGGAGTTGCAGATAACTTGCCTTTTCCAGTGGTTTTGGGGGATGACCTGCCTGTGCTCTTTGATTTGTTGAATCCAGTGCAAAGCTGTAATGTTGCAGTCACCAGGGCACAAGCTAAGCATGCAGATGCAGATTCCTCAGCCTTCAGTGCCTTGCCGTTCTATGGTGTTGAGTTTGAGACACAGCCCGGGAAGTGTTGGAAGCCTCGTAGCCAAAGGTGGCAAGAGAAATTCAAGTACAGCGTTGTACAACCATCAGCTGAGGCAGCTCTGGACATGCCCTTAGGTTTTCAAATACCCAACAACATAATTCAATTACAGAAAGAAGATCCAACTTTGTCTTTTTTACAGAGTGCTAAGGAGAGGGAGCCAGAGACTGATCCGGATGGAATGAGGGAGGAGTATTTCCTTCAGAATGGTGTCCTTTACCGTCAGCATGGCCAGGTTAAGCAACTAGTGATCCCGCCGGTGGCTCGAGACATAGTACTTACCTTGGGCCACTCAATTCCCTGGGCTGGCCACCTAGGGAAACATAAGACCACTGCTCGCATTAAATACCACTTTACTGGCCAGGCTTGAGCTTGGATGTGGCCCAATTCTGCAGTTGTCGTCCTAACTGCCAAACAACATCACCCCACCAGAGCTCCACTCCAGCCACTCCCCATCATTAGTACTCACTTTAAACGCCTGGGGATGGACATTGTTGGCCCTGTGGAAAAAAGCAAATCAGGAAACCGCTACAGGCTAGTCATTACAGATTATGGCACCAAATATCCTGAAGTTTTCCCACTGAAATCGGTTAAAGCAAAAGCAGTGGCTTTTTCCCTGGTTCAGTTCTTTTCAAGAGTGGGGTTCCCTCGTGAAATTTTAACACACCAGGGCACTAATTTTATGTCTAACCTTCTGAAACAGCTTTACCAGCTTCTGGGCATAAAGGGCGTACACACCACCCCATACCACCCACAGACAGATGGACTGACAGAGCGGTTCAACCAAACCCTCAAACAAATGCATAAGTTTGTCCATGAGACTGGATCTGATTGGGATCAATGGCTTCCTTACCTTCTCTTTGCCTATAGGGAGGTACCCCAAGCTTCCACAGGCTTCTCCCCCTTTGAGCTTCTTTATGGTCATGAGATGAGGGGCCCCTTGGCCTTACTACAAGAGACCTGGGAGGGGGATCACAGGAGGGAGGGGCCTGTTAATGTCACTTTTTATGTATTACAGATGAGAGGGACACTCCAGAGGATGAGTCAACTGGCTGAGGCACACATGGCGGGGGCCCAGCAACACCAGAAGACGTGGTATGACCAGTCAGCCCGGCAGAGAAGTTTTGACCCAGGTCAAAAGGTCCTGGTCATGCTGCCAACCAGTGACAGCAAGCTGCTGGCAAAGTGGCAGGGGTCTTTTGAGGTCCAGAAGAAGCTCAGGCCCACCACCTATCAGGTCTCTGGCCCAGGGCACAGGCCCTCCAGTCGTGTGCTTCATGTGAACCTCCGTAAAGAATGGGTTCCACGGGCTGAGGAGGGAGCAAGGGTGTTGCTGATCCAGGCTGTGAGGGAGGAAGAGGAGGTAGATCATCAGTATCTACCTGCACCATTATCCTCTGACCTGGATTTGGGCCACTTTTCTGAAGACCAGCAGACTCAGGTGAAGACTTTGATTAATTCAGAAATATTCCAAGATTATCCAGGTCACACAAATCTGGTGGAGCATGATATCGTACTGACACCTGATGCAATTGTGAGGCATATAAGTTATGGGATACCAGAGCACCTCCTGGTGTCACTGAAGAAGGAAGTGGACCTCATGAATAATTCAGCCTTCAAACAGTGAATGGTGTAATCCTGTGGTTTTGGTCCCAAAGAAGGATGGAGAGATCCGTTTCTGTATTGACTTCAGGTACCTGAACTCCATCTCAAAGTTTCATTCATACCCCACTCCACGAGTTGATGAGCTCATTGAGCGCTTAGGAAAAGCAAAATACCTATTGTCATCTACAGCGCCACCTGGGAGGAGCACTTGAGACACCTGAAGGAAGTCCTGGAGCACCTGCAGGCAGCAGGTCTGACAATCAATCCAGCAAAGTGTGCCCTTGCCAGAAAAGAAACTGAATACCTTGGCTTCACCATTGGAGGTGGGTTGATAAAGCCACAAGTTCAAGTCCATGCAATTGAATTGTGTCCTCTCCCACAAACTAGGAAGCAGCTCAGATCTTTCCTTGGGATGGCAGGCTTTTACCATCGATTCATACAGAACCAGAGCTGCTTTACTGACTGACCGGACCGGCTCAAAATACCCCAACCACATCCAGTGGACAGCTAAGGCAGTGGCAGCTTTCAAGGATCTCCAAAAATCCCTGTGTGAGAATCCTGTTCTTCACAGTCCAGATTTTGATAAACCTTTTATATTGAGAACTGATGCATCTGAGAGAGGTGTGGGAGCTGTGCTTTTGCAGGGGCCAGAAGGGGATCAGCGTCCTGTGGCCTACATCAGTTGGAAGCTATTCCCTAGGGAGGTCCACTATTCAACACTGGAGAGAGAATCTTTGGCAGTCAAGTGGGACTTGGACTCCTTCAAGTATTACCTCCTGGGGAGAGAGTTTACTGTGGAGACTGACCACAGGGCATTACAATGGCTGGAGAGGATGAAAGACACGAATGGTCGAATTACCCAGGGGTATCTTGCAATGCAACCATTCCGGTTCACAGTGCATCACATCCCTGGCGAAGATAACATCACTGCAGACTATCTATCCCGCTGTCCCAGCAAGGACTCTGAAGGGGGGGGGTGGCCACACAACCCACTGCAATGTTGGTACTCTCTGCACCTACACTTTAGTTTCTTATCACCATTTAACTAATTTTACCCTTATTTAGTTTAAGCACATTATACAGTGAATAAATGACAACACATGGGATTTGTTTAATACAACATACACACCTTATTTATCCTTTATCCTATCCCTAGCTCTCACAATAGGAAGAAGTTCTTGGCGTGTCACACGATAGCGCCAATTGGCTTTGTTGAAAGTTTTACTGAAGTATGCCACCACTTTCTCCCCCTCTGGCCCCACCTGGCTCAACACTGCCCCCATCCCAACATCGTTGGCATCTGTGTCCAGGACAAATGGCAGGTTGGGGTCCGGGGGGTGATGGGAGACTCTGTCAAGGCCTTCTTCAAAGAGCTGAAGGCCTGCTCGCACACTCCAGTGTCCAAGAAAAATCACTTGGTGGGGACCGGCCAGTCCCTCACAACCTGCACTTTCTCCTCCAACGTGCTGATGCCCTCTCCCCCGACTCTGTGTCCCAGAAACTCCAGCTCTTTTCTCATGAAGCAGCACTTGTCAGGATGGAGTTTCAGACCTGCTGCCGATATCCTCTGTAGAACCCACCGCAGGGCCCCCAAGGCTGCCGGCCGCCTGGTGTGCCAGGGGAAGGTGGCGGGGGTGCGTCTTGATGGGCCATGCATCACCAGTGTCAATTTCGTGCTGCACCAGGTGAGTCAGGCCCACTTCCTCTGGGCAAAAATGTCCTTGTGTTCCAACAGCACCTGTCACAGGTCCTCCTGCAGCGTGGGACCAGGAGTGCTGATTACCTTGTGCTCGATGATCTCCGCAGCCAGCCTCTTGGCGTGGCGGTAGCTCAGGTTGCCGGCAGGGACCCGAACCATCTCCCTGAACAGGCCCAGCTGGAAATAGACCAGAGCCGGCACCGTGAGGCTTTTGGGACTGGATGGAGCCACTGCGGACATGGAGGAAGGTCCTGTGACGGGACCAGTTTGTGCGTTACTGCAGAAACAAAGACACAGGAAGGAGTACGATGTGCAGAAGACTCAAAAAACCTAAAATCATCACAAACTAGCAGACATTTGAATGGGTTCATACACAGAGATGATCAGGTGTCAGTAAGATTCATCAGGACTCTCATCTGAGGAGCCTTTCTACCAAAGTCTCAACCCTGGAAGAACATGGAGGGACCTTACTCTCTAATCCTGGTTCATTCACGCTCCGATCCGTCACCTCGCTCGCAGGATCGTATCTCGATGACGCACCAGCTAATCAGTCCGAGACTCTGCTGCCGATTCTCGACATGAACTCTGGTTTCCTTTTTGGTGGGGCATCACTGAGACAGGAAGTCACAGAGAGAGAGAGCGAGAGAGAGAGGGAGGCTCACCTCTGTGACAGTGCAGCGTGTGGTTAACACCTCGGGGGCCTAGCTGTGACAACTGAGACACACACACACTGTTGGGCCTCATACAGACAACAGGCCCCCGACAAGGTTTACGACGTGAGGTCTGATACAGATCAAAGATTGCAGACCAACCAAATGGCTGCTCTCTTTGTCTAAGACCTGGGAGCCAGGTCACAAAGGTATGCAGGACACCTCCATCCCCATTCACTCTGCTGCCCCCCTGCTGGGTGCAGCCCCCAGTTGGACGGAGCCATTAGCATCCTGGCTGCTCCTTATCTTAGACCTATGGGCCAGAGCACACAGGAGTGGGGGACACCTCCGCCCCTACCTGCTCGGCCACCCCCCTGGTGAGCGCTGGCCCCCAAACGGCACGGGAACCACCAACACCCCGCTCCATTTGTCTCAGATCAAAGGGCCAGACCAGGAAGGAGCACAGGCTATCTCCGTCCTAACCCCCTCTGTCGTCCCCCCCCGGTGGGTGCGGACTCCCATTGGACAATAGCCGCCAGCACCCTGCTGTGGTGGCCAGATGTTTGCAGGTATATTACCTGCCCTAACCCTCACAACTAGGCTCCCAGTCTGTGTCTAGCTCCCCGCTAGTCACGATGCAAAAGGGAGTGAACCACCGCTTCAAACCGCTCCCAGTCTGTGTCTAGCTCCCAGCTAGTCACGACGTAAAAGGGAGTGAAACCTTCTTCCACCCGGCTTCCAGTCTGTTTCTAGTCGGCTTCCACACGGATCCGAAGGAGAGTCGCCGCCGCCGCAGACGCCGTCGCCGCCAGCGCTCTCAATAAAGTACCTGCAGACCCGACTCGCCACTTCCCGCTGATCGCGGAGAATTGCCTGGCCGCCGCCGCCATGGACGCCGCCGCCGCCAGCGCTTCAGAGTACCTGCAGAAGGAAGAAAGGACCGCCGCGTCTTTCTTTAACCTTTGCAACCCGCCGTGCAACCCGCCGACAGAGTGACACGGCCCACCGTCGTCATCCGAGCCGAGGAACCGAGCCGGACCCAAAGACGGATCCCACACATCTCTCGTAGGCACGTAAGAGGCTTGATTTGGGCAGAGGTAGTTTTAAGTGTGTTTTCTATACAATTTTACTGTATAAGTTAAGTTAACGGACTACAAGTCCCGCGCTTTGTATTAATGGACCAAGCGTCACATTTGTTTATTCGATTTCTTTGATCGGGCATACTACGGTCTGACGACCAGAGCCCGAAGAATTTTTCTTATGTGCTGTGTTTTCCCTTCTTTCCCCCTTTAACCGACACGCACATACATACCGGGTATACGCCGGTGAAAACTAATTTTTCAGAGACACACAGGCTAAGCTCACAGACGCCACTAGCCGTTGTCTTTTCAAACCTCGCGGTCATTTCCTCTGACCGAAGCTCTTGCGTGACGTACTCCCTCTCCTCCCTTACGTCCGCAACCTCACCCCTCCTCTTTTACACACACACACAGACACACACACACAGACACACACACATACACACACGCACACACACACTTGTATAATCTAGAATAGATACATGATGGATGTCTATTGATTGAGGTGTTATCGATTATTAATTGATATCATTGATTTTAATAAATTCTGTTATGTTTTAAAGAGAAGTTGTCTGCATTGTTTGTACAAGTGTTGTTGTAAAGGCTGGTTAAAAGAGTCAGTGCTCGGATTCACACCTTCATTGTTCGTCTTGTGCATATCAGTATCTCCCAGGTACTGATATCTGTAAGCGAACGCTTGTGAGACTGATTTTCAAGTGGTTATTGGTCCCTGATACCAGGGTGGTGCCCCGTAATTATTAATTCTTATTAATAATATTCTTTCCATTAATAATTATCATAGATATACATAATTATCATAGATAATTATTAATTTTTGCTAATAACCTACTCCTATAAGGCACAACAAATGATGCCTATGCGAAGCACAACACACACACACACACACACACACACACACACTCTGAAATGGTCAAACCACGAGGCACAGAGTCAGGTTGAAAAGTGGAGTTTGTTTTTATTGAACTTTGATAAAATACACCATAGTTTGCCCCCCCCACAACAACATCCCCCCACCTCCCCCCACCCACAACCATTCCCATCCACGGCTCTGAGGGACCGAACGCACTGATCTCCATCGTCATCTGGTCGTCAGGGCAACACAGCTTTGGACCGAACCCCTCCTGCAACACAGACTCACACAGAGTCTGAGAAACAGCGGGAGAGCTAACCCCGGGGTTAATACAGTAAATGATTGATAAGTATTGATAGTACAGTACAGTGTGTGTGTGTGTGTGTGTGTGATTAAAGTAGTTCCAACACTGTGTGTGTGTGTGTGTGTGTGAGCAGGTGACATACAGTAAAGATACATATAAAGGTCATACACTGATAAATCTGTACATTATTTGCTGCGAACGACACTTAAAGCACTTTAAACGTCTGAAGCACTTTCCATCACTTTGTAACCACTTCCTGCTTTTACACACTTCCTTCCTTCCTTCCTTCCTTCATGCACCGTCTCCTTCATTATTATCCAAACCCTGCTCCATCCTGCACATTCGGCACAATCAGAAGCTGATTAATTATAACACTTTTTTTTAAAATCAGACTCAGAGATGCGACTTCATCCGGAGGCAATTTCAGGTTTTTAAGGGGCGGGCGGCGACGGTGAGAACGCGCCATTGTTGATGAAATGCCGCCACAGCAAACCTGCGTCTTTTTGTTTTTGAAATCAAACTCAGCTTGTCAGGAATGAGCTTTTTATTTTTTCATTTCCTGGAAACTCAAAAAAAAAAAAAAAAAAAAAAAAAAAAGCTTTTTCTTGACAAGGAAGTGATGTCACAGCCTGCTGAGCCCCGTCTGCGCGCCACACAGTGCTTTGGCTCTCCGTTCGATCACGAAACGCCGCCGGACCGCGCACCATCGAGGTGAAATGCAACATTCAGTTTTCAGTACCTTCAACAGAAAAAGCTCAGAGGCCAAAAACAGAAGACAAGAAAAAAACACATCAGAAGAATAAAACCGAGTGAGGACGGGCGGTCAGCGGCGGGCGCCTGCTGAACTCCGTCCAGGTCGGCACGGAAACACCTAACACTGAGGACTGTTTCGCACACTCAGCAACAATAACTAACACCCTGGACTGATTATGTCTTCAACGTCCTGGTTTAAGGATTGTAAACAAAGAGAACTCGAACGTCTCACTGCACGTTCCGTCAGTTTCACTCAGACTGTTTGGTAAAAAGCCTGAAAATCCAGCGTTTTTAGTGCGATCGAAGGTCCCTGAAAGCAACGTTTACAGCGTTCAATTCAACTTCCTGTCACTCCGCCTGCTGCGGGTGGCGCTCAGGAGGAAACCAGGCTGGAGAGAGCTTGTTTGTAAAGCACGTCTTCCCTGTGAGCGCGACCGGCAGAGGCGCCGTCACGCTCAAAGTGCATCAGCGGCCGAGGTACAACGTCCTTTGCCTCCCCCTCTGTTCCAGTCCTCACCCCCTCACATCAGCTGAGACCCTCAAACCAATAAAGTGTAAACAAAAACAAAACAACCAGTGAGCTCTATATACAAGGACTGAAATAATTTAAAACTCTATTTACATAAGAAGGCGTAACGTGAGGTTTGGATGGTTAGTGCTAATGTTTCTCTGCTCTGTCTGTGATGTGCGAACATGCTACTGGTGAAACACACAGAGCGGCGCGTCTCTTTGAACCGGCGCCTGCCTAAGGTCGAGTGTCTGCACGTGAGGGCGTGGATCGAGGGAGACTGGACTCTGCGGTGCTCTGCTGTGGCGCTATGAGGTCAAAAGACACGAGGCGTTCAGGTGCAGACATTCCACTTCCTAGTAAGCAGCATGCTGATTAATGTGTGTCTAAATGTCTGATCGAGGGCGGCGGTTTGTACAGCGAAGCGGCGGGCGACCGTGTCCTCACGGGATGGTGTTTCGTGACGTTTAATGCGTGTTCTTTGAAAAAAATAAAACAAAACGCTGCAGGTGTTTGATCTCGCGTTGAGCTTCAGGTGTGTTTGTTTGATCAAACCGAGCTGCAAACAGCCTCTCCTCGTCGGGCCGCTCTGCCTCTCCCGAGTCCTGCCTCTTTTCTCTGTCTAGCCAATCAGGGAACTGCGTCTGGATAGGTCCACGTTGCTGGCGCTCAGTCCCCGACACTCCGAGAATCCTGAGTTGGCATCCTAAAAGACAAAACAAAGGTTTTCATGACACGTCGCCCTCGCCCTCTCGTCCCAGTCGGATGGCGTGCTGCGCCGCGCCCGGTCGTACCTGCGTGGTCTCCTCCGCGCTCTTGTTGAGGAAGTTGAGGGAGCTCGCTCTCTTCATGCTGAGGAAAACAAACGAACAAGGAGACAATGAGCTGCAAACCGGTTACAGTGCTGGTGTCTTTAAGTAGAGGGACACATGATCTGCTGCAGCTTCTGTGTCGTTTCCACGGCAACCAAGGCTGCAACGCTGCACCGTCTCAGACTAAAGCATTGTCTCATGGTTAGAGCCAAACGCCCTGTACGATGTTCATAAATATGCAGACACGTGAAGACTGCATGAAGACTGCTGAACTCATGAGCCAATCAGAGTTCAGCACTCCCAGACCAGGAAGTGCTGCAGAGCTGGCGTGGCCCTGCACAGCGTCCTGACCACTGACAGCTGCGATCCCTCGTTCTGAGCCAATCAGATCGTACCCTGGGTTGCGGGGCTCTTGAGGTCCGCTCCCCTGCAGCTTCTTCACCAGCATCTCGCTGCTCCTCCTCAGGGCGTCGCGGATCTTCCCGAAGGAGCCGCTGCGGCGCAGAGACCCGTTCCCATCCTGGTGAGGGAAAACACAGAAGACTGAGTCAGCGTTCACAGGCAGCGCGATGCGATCACTGGCGTGGAAGAGTTAAACTCACCCCGTTCCACTCGGCGGAGTCGTCGCCCTCGTTCTCCCCCCGCTGTCCCCCGTTCACTCCGTCCCTGCTGTGTCGCCTGTCGCCCCCTCCGGCGCCCCCGTCCTTCAGCAGCTCCACCACCTTACTCTGGTTAATGGCGTCAATGCCCTGAGAGACAGAAGACCCACGAGCAGACAAAGGAAACACGGATCGGACCCGAGTGATTAAAGCGTGCGCGCATCAGCGTCGTCATCTGTAAATCAGTTTGGATCCAGTCACAGGCTCATGAGTCACAGCTGGAGAGTCTCAAACCGCCCCGGCTGCTGGCGGGAGCCCGGCAGACTAATCTAACGGCCGTATTTCAGCCGGCCCGTGTGTGCGCTGGTGTCGTACCTGTTTGCGGGACTTGCTGGCGCACTCCTCCAGTGTTTCTGCTGCCTCCAGTTTGCCCTGGCGACGGTACAACGCTCCCAGGCTTTTCAGGGTCGTGTTCACCGTGGGGCTGCAAAACAACACCCGGACACTGAGTCGCTCGCTTCTTTCCCAGGTTCATCCGCGGAGAGTCGCAGCCAAACATAGGCTACCATGGACTCTCGTGTGAAACGGGTAAACAAATACATTCACTGCAGCACCTGAACACACCGCAGACCTGCGAGAACGAATTACAATCTGCTCGTGGCTGCGCAACAGCGTCCCTTGAACCACGCAGGGATGAGGTTAGCAGCTTTATTCACTCAAAGGTCTGCTTCCTGCAGGTGCCTGCAAACTGCGACTCACCTGTCCACCTTGCAGGCTTTATACCAGCTTCCATACTCGACATATGGGCCGGAGTCCTTGCGCTTCCCCTGAGAGAGAGACAGAGAGAGAGGTTATGATGAAGAGCCAATCAGAAGTGTCCCTGCGCTCATGTGTCTCACTTTGCTGCCACTTCCACAACAAGCTGCCTGCCAGAGGAAAAGGTCGACGGGTAACTGACCTTGCTCTCCTCTCTCTCCTCTGCGTGCATCCAGATCGGCTTGTTGTCGTCTGAAAGTGAGGACAACAGCAGAAATAAATAAATAAAAGAACTGAAGCTTCTCTGTCACGTAAACACACGGCTGCCTTTCATCGCACTCGGCTCCTGCCAGCTCCCTGCTTCTCGTGCTGAGCACATGAGGGTTTGATGGGCTTAGCGGCGCCAAGCGGGAGGGAGACGTCAACATTAAGCCACCGCCACACACGCTTCAATGGCACCGAATAATCCTCTGACCTGCTGAGAGTGGGGAGGACAACCGCAGGGATCAGGGCGTGGATCGAAAGCAGGGAACTGAGTGGACTGCTGGATATTTTCCATTAAAAAGCAGGAAACAAGCTAATTTACACCTGAAATTTCACCAAAAAGCTACAGAAAGGATCCTGAGCAGCGCCAAAAGGTCAGACGTGTGTTTCTATTTCACTACATGTTGTCCGAACGTCAGCTCTGCTCACTGTTGACGGATCCAAACTCCTTCTCGTGAGCCCGGGTCAGGATTTCTTTGTACAGAGCCTCGGCGTCTTTGAACTTCCCCTGCTTCAGGTAGCACGTCGCCTGCGGAGGAACAATGGGGACAACCTTAGAGTCGCGCGTCTCAACCGGAAAAGCATCGACACTCTCTCTGCGTCAGACTTTAAAACGTCCGCACCAGGTTATTTTTGGTCTTGGCCACGTTGGGGTCGTCGGCTCCCAGCTTGGACTCGTAGATCTCCAGGGCCCGCCTGTAGTAGTACTCCACCTCGTCGTACTTGCCCTGGTTCTGGCACAGCAGGGCCAGGTTGTTCAGCTGCTTGGCCACATCTGGGTGGTACTTGCCCAACACCTGCAGGCACATTAAATCAGCGTTTGCGTGACTGCGTGTCCCTAACGCAGCCGTACACAGACAAAACCTGCAGCCGCGTGATGAGTCGGCTCATGTCTACCTTCTCCCTGATCTCCAGTGCTCTCTTGCAGAGCGGTTCAGCCTCCTTGTATTTGCCCCTCTTCCCGTACAGCACGGCCAAGTTGTTGAGGGTGGCGGCCACGGCTGGGTGGTCCTTCCCCAGTGTCTTCTCTCTGATGGCCAGGGCGTCATTCAGGAGGTGAGCGGCTTCTTTGTACTTGTTCTGATCCCTGCAGGCAGAAACACAACAGCAGCACGTCTGAAACGGTTTCTATTTAAAATAGAAAGCACCCCCCCCAACCCCGTCCGACCCCGCACCTGTACACCAGGGCCAGGATGTTGAGCATGGTGGCGACGTCGGGGTGGTCGTGCCCGGACGTCTTCTCCAGGTCCTCCAGGGCCTGTTTGCACAGCGGCACGGCCACCTCGTACCTCCCCTGCGAGGCGTACTGGATCACCAGGTTGTGGAGCGTGCGCAGGCGGGCGGGGATCTCGTAGCCTCCCTGCTGCGCTGCCACCTCTCCGCTGGGCTGGGCTGTGGGACGGAGCAGAGTCACGCTCAGTGTTATTTATGTTTAAACAAATTCAGGTGACTCCCGTCACGACTGTTTCTACTTCCTCTTCTGTTGTCTGCTCCTCTAATCGCTCACTGGTGACGCACAGGAACTTAAAGTCTCTCACTTCCTTTTCCTGCTTTCCTCCACTGCGCTTTCGGGAGTTAGACAAGTGATGTCATACAGGAAGTTAATAATGACATCAAATCATAGGAGGAAGGGGTTGATATGAAGTGTGATTAGGGATGAGCCTGAAGTGAAACGACCCTGCTGACAGAAAAACAAAGACGTGCAGCCGACGTTAAAGACGTCCTGTAGAAAGCTGAGGGACCGAAGCACTTACGAGAATTCAGCTATTAATAATTAAAGACGAGAACAGAGGAGCGCTCGCTGCCTCCTGCCTATTAGCAGGAGAGCTGAGTGGGCTTCACGCTGTAACAGACGACCTTCTCCGTCACAGTTTGATTCCACTGTGCCGACACACTGGGCCCCAGCTTCTGTTCAGCGGCAGGCGATTCACGGCCGATGGCTACAAACGTCCTGCAGCTACAGCGCGCTTAACAACTCCAACCTGAAACACTGAACGCATTCATACTGTGTGTGTGTGTGTGTGTGTGTGTGCTCTATCGTCTCCTGTCTGTCACACCTGGTCCCTGATCGTCATCGTTAGGGAACAAGTCGTCCAGACTGTCCTTCGAAGCGTCTCCTCCACTGCCGCCGCCGGTGCCGCCGGAGCTCTGGGCCTTCTCCTCCGACGGTGACACGTCGTCGTCGAACTTCTTGATCTGGTTCATGAACTCCAAGTGCTTCTTCTCCTCCTCCAGCTGGACGACGGTCTGCTCGCTGCGCTGCAGCTTGTGCTGCGTCCCCGCCAGCTCGTCCCGCAGCCACTGGTTCTCCTGGCAGAGGCGGCGCACCTGAGTGCGCAGCTTCTGCTTCTCCGACTCCACGGCGCTCAGGTGGCTCGACAGGGCGATGATCACCTGAGGGAAGCGAACACGGTGACTTTAGGTTTGTTTTTACCTCCTCAGTGTCCAAAACCACAAATTCCAATCTCAGTCTCTCACCTGCGCCTCTCCCAGGCCCAGCTCGATGGCCTCCAGGCTCTTGCGGAGCAGCCCGGATTTCTCCTGGGCGACGGGCGGCTGGGTGCAGTCCAGCAGCGAGTTGAGCAGCTGGGCGTGCTCGCCGCGCAGCGTCTCCAGGCCCTGCATGACGGCCTTGGTGTTGAGGACGATCTCATCCTGGCTCAGGCGCTCCAGGGCTTCTTCACGTGGATACACCATGGTGGACATTGCCTGGTTTCATACACACTGCGGGCGCAGGATAAGAAAGTCAGGTGACGAGAGAGATTTGGTTTGGTTTATCAGCGGGAATGGGCGTGCAGCCACATCCTTTATCTGCTGGTCACTGAGGTCGAGTGGAGGTGGGACGAGAACAGACGAGATAAGAAATGAGGGAAAGGCGACAGAGCAGGACAGAGAAGAGAGGATGGAAACAGGATACGTGAAAGATGAGCAGAGAGGACAATGAGAGAAACTCGATGAGCGGAAGGTCAGCGAGACGAACTGAGCTGCATCCGAGCAAACCCGCCGAGTCGCTCTCACAGGTTTCATCAGGATTCTAAAAATGAGGCGCAATCGTGCCGAAGTCGAGACGTTTCAATCCGGAGTTAATATGAAAGCCTCCGGGGGAGCGCTCACAGCCGGCGTTTCCCTGCGAGCGTGTTTCACAGAGGCATCGTCATCCGCCCGTGCACACAGCAGGGACGTCGAGCCGCACACGGTCACACACGCTTTTAATGAAGAGCTCAGAGCTGGAGACACATTTACGGCATGGTAGCACGTTTAAATCCATTAAATTATGTCAACAGAGATTAAAAAGATGGATAGAGGAGATGAAATATTAAATATTACGGAGCTGGAGACTTAACAAGCTGCTGCTGCTGTGAAGAGATCTCCCTCTGTCATTTTAAAGAGGTCAAAAGCTAAACAATAGTTTCCCATTTCATTACTGCGCAACATGCCCATGGGGTAGTTAGAGCAGATGGAAGGTGACACCGTGTGTGTGTGTGTATGTGTGTGTGTGTGTGTGTGTGTGTGTGTGTGTGTGCGTGTGGAGCTGAAGCCCATTCAGATTACGACACTGGGATTTCCTTTGACAAACTTGACGCAGCAGCCGCCGGTGACGAGCAGAGCCAATTAAAACGAGATGCCGTCACCGATCTGCTGTTTTCACGACGAGGACGAGTCAGAGACCAGATATCACAGGAGGAGATGTTCACATTAGTTTGGTGAAACCAACACCAGCAGCACCAAGTGTTCTTCCTGGTGAAGGTCTCGGACACAGCGCTGTGAAAACTGAATCTAAAGGCTGCTGATCAAAAATCTTAATGTTTGATATTTATGCTAAGTCATGAGTTGACAACCTGTTCTCACATATCCATTTCTACACAGTCATGATGGTCCCAAAGCTCCAAGCTCATATCTTTCAGAGAGTTGTAACCTCGTGGTTTAATCGTCTCGTGTGACAAGCTGAGACGAGTGTTTTTGTTTCAGAGATGATGCGGTCTCTCAAAAGAAATCATTAGTCACGTCAGCGGTCATCACGAGTAACGGTACGGACCCCCTCCCGCAGCGAGAGCTCACAGATGAAATCGCTGTTTAGTCCTGATGCAGGAGGAGACCACATCAAACACATGCTGTTCCTTCCTCACAACCGTCTCAGCTGTGGAGACGTCCATCAGAGGGACGTGGTCCAGTAAATGGTGACGGCCTGCGAGCAGCTGTGAGCGAAGCAGCAGCTGGACACGGCGGCTGTTTGTGCATCATCGTGACTTTCTCTCCTGTCCTGCTTTGATGGTGCAGGTGCACCTGTTCTCTCCTGCTCCCTCCCTCCCTCCTCTCTCTCTCTCTGTCCGTCTAGCTCTCTCACTCACCCATCCTCCCCCATCACCCCCTCCCTTCCGCCTCATACACTGACTGCAATGCACCAATATTCACATTCCCCTTCAACACCGCAAACGCAGGAAGGGGGGGAGCCGCGAAACCGTCGGAAAACAGCGTCTCATCCTCAGATTAACGCCATCGCCTCCTCGTGCATCTTTAAAATGCGCCTATTTTAAGGCACAAGCGGATGATTGTGCCGGTGCATGGCCGAGGCCTGCGGCCGGGAGGGGCGGCAGCGTTTGGCTTGGCAGCGGATCAATCAAGGTGACCGACAATGAATGTCGCGGATCTGTCCCAAACAGCGCAAACCCGTGACGGATGATGCGTTAAATGACCTCCCTTCACTGCAAATACGTTAAAAATATCTGGCCCCGGTATGCAAAGTGTTTGTAAACAGTGCAGGCCGGAGCACCGTGATGTTACACAAACACACACGGGTGCGCATTACATAAGGCGACTGCACAGAATATACTATAAGCGTTAATAAGAATAAAATACCGTTTTTTAAAAATGCTGTTTGACGAGTATAGACACTGACAGCGGGGACTGCGGATGACACGTTCACGGACCTCGCCAAGGATGTAACGTTTAATTTGACACCTAAATAAACAAATGATATCTATTTTAGCGATAATTAATTATAGCTGCGGGTTCATAAATATGATTCATACGTATTTTTTACCTTCATCGAAGACAAGTGCGATGCTTTCCGTCCCCCGAACAAAGCAGCAGGACAATGTTGTGATGCTCCAGACAGGATCGGCGTCAAGTCTACGCTTATGAAATAAACTACTTCCGGATGTGATTTTCAAAATAAAACCGCGACTTCCGTTCATCGACGCTAAGCGGGACAGCGCCAGCAGCTAATTATGATACCGCCGGTTATCAGGGGGGGTGAAATTGTGCTATTAAACTTATAAAAACACGTTTTTTACTCCCGTAAAGTAGCTTAGCAAAGCAACTGATGCTGACGTCAGTTAGTCATGAATTAGCGCTAATGTTAACTTAACGTTAGCTTTACTTTGAAGGGCGCGTGGTGCTGTAAGCCGCCGTTAGTTTCTTCATTTCACGCTTCTCACGTTATTTGGCCGGTGCAGCGGACACCGAAATAGCTCCCACACCGCTCGGTTTAGTTTAATACGATTACAATCACCGCTGCAGCGCGTGAGTTAGCTCGCATCGAGCCGCTAACGGTAACAAACGTCACCTTCGCCTTCATCTTGAACTTACCCAGACTGTCAGTTGACAATGGAGGACAGCAAGAAAGCTCTTAAACGTGTCCACAGTGTTGGTTGTTACTGACTGGTCATCCGAGCTGAACTCTTATTCGCTTGAAAAATGATGTTATCGTTGATGTGCTCCTAATTTGACAGCTGGGAGACGGAAAATGGCTGTTCTCCCAGAATCCACAACCAAAGATCAACTGACAGACCAAGATAAATCGTATTTGTCATGGTTGTCCAAGCGGGGCGGGAAATTGTACTGCGCATGCGTATATCCGAAGTGAGCTCCCAGGTAGCCGCTCCTTGCTAGCATCTTCGGTAACAGTAATTTACTTATCGAGGTTTCGTGGATATTCCTTCGCTCTTTCTGAAAAGCTGAATCATTTTCTTTACGTTTCTGCTGTCCAATCTAAACTTACCGTACCAGACGGTTAACAACAACTATTTCGTCAGTTAAACCAAAATAAATTACAATTTGACGTCATTAAATTAAACCGGATGTAGGTGGAATATCTATCTTGTTTTTCCTCTTACTCTTTGTGCTCTGATGCCTCTAGACGAGGCCCCATTCAAAGGCTGTGTGAGGGAGGCAGAGAGGGTCCGCTGTGTACCACTGACCTGTTTTCACAAGCATCATGTGCACTATTTATTTTACATAACAATAGATAACTGTTTAAAAAGCTTATCCACAATTATAAAATCACATTTATTCATCTGATTCTCCTGAAATGCAACAGTAATGCATTGTGAATGTGAATATTTAATTGAAGCTCACGTTACTAGATATTTTTTGCGTTTTCATTTTTTCTTGCAACTTCATATCTAGCATGTTCAGCTTGTTTTGATCATCCTTATCTGGAAAACACTACCTGTTAAAATATCTTTATACACTGCAATCTATTGTGATCTATAGAAGCTACGACCACACACACAACATACATGTTCTGGTGTTATAAGACAAGAGGCCGAGCTACAAATCAGGAATATTTTTATTTTAAAAAACAAATGAAACAATAAACACTTCCACTTTTCATCCCACATCTGTTTGATTGACAAACGTAATCATGAAAAAGCAGTACTACAAAACATGTCAAATTAAGAAAAAACAAAAACAAAAAAACAGAACTAGAATACAATATAACAAGTACTATCTGATATGTACAAGCGTTATAGTTTATTATAATTATTGTTATAGGCAAAAGGCGAAAAAGCTGAAGACTGCTGCTGAAGAAACAATGGCATGTGCAAAATACTCTCCACAAGTCCACAAGCTCAGGACGCTCTGCTCTGAGCGGAGCCCCATCAGGCAGATAGCTGCTGCTTTCGTAGGCAAATCCCGTTCCCATGAGGACAGACTGCAAATTTACAAGCTGCGGTGGGGTGGGGGGTGGGGGGACGATATAGTCTAAGATGACTTCAGAAAGCTAAGCTTGTGGAAGCCTGGTGAAGAAGACTCTCTCATCATCAGAGGGACAGATATCTGAGGACGGTGGAGAGACAAGACACTGCTGATCACTGACGGAGATCACTGACGGACCAAACAGCTCCTACTCTCTAACCACGACTAGTCAAGGACAGAGGAACCACCGTTACACCGTCACAAACACGCACACACAGGTACAGAGGTACAGGTAAAAACACACAGGAACAAGTTCAAGACTCACACACGGAACAACCAGCGTTTTCAAAGAGACTCTAGAAAAAACATGTGAACGGTAAGAACGAGGGCGAAGGTGGTCGAAAGGCGACGAAGACGAGAAAAGCTGCATTCAGTTCCCCCAAATGCTGAAATGCTGACTACAGGATCACTTTGCCAGTGTGTTTTCAACTATCAGCAACCCCAAACACCCCAGGAACGTCTCTGAATATCACGATTTCACGATTTTTGGCAGTGATTTCATTTTTCTTTTCTTTTTTTTTTTTTTTTTAAACGCCTCGTTTTTCAGGAGAACATTTCCAAGTTTCTGCGACGTCAGCTGACCTTTAACCTCCCTCTCCTGGAGGCATCAATAGACTATGACTTACATACAATTTAGGATTACAGTAATTAGACTAAACACTACAAGGCAAACAAGCATTTTCGAGTTAGTAGAGGTTGTTTTCTAACAGCAGACACACGATCAGTGAAGACCAAAATGACCAATCATTTCATTCCAAAACATTACAATTCTGGTAACTTTGGGTAAAGATTGTTATATTTCTTTCAATAATTTAAAAATGCAGGGCCCCTTTATGATAAAGTACACTTAAAAATGTTTGAACGTTGTCACTAATTGGTTTATTAAAGGTTAAATGTATATAAACACACCAAACAGATGAAGTAAGTGAGGTGTTGGGATGCCATATTGAAAGATCCTTTTGATTCAACAACAGTTTATTCTACATCAGTGTATCTTTGTTTTTTAATTTCACGCCAAATCTTCATCAATTACACATTTATAACGTAATGTAAGCAGAAAAAAACCTTTAAACTGGCAGTACGTGAAGGTTTTTGGACATTTGAGGGCAGCAGAATCAAGCTGTCAACAAAAATATACGTTTGACTCATTATTGGTGCAGAAATTAGCTGGCAGCTGCCTGTTTAAGCATCCAGCATCACGTTTCTGTCCAACTGATGGTACGAAGTCCTGCATTCACGCTCATTTTAGCTCAGTTTGAGTCTCCACCAGCTCCTGAGGGATACTGTTGAGCCACTTATGCTCACGCTAACTGTGTTTGTCAACTGTCTGGTGCAGGGAATGTGGTGAAAACCCAGTTTTTAGAGATTCTTAGATGAGATCGAATGAAAAAAAGAGTCGTGAGTGAACCAAAACTGTGACGTTGCGGGTCTGTAAATCAAAACAATGAGCTAAAAGGCCCTAAAACAGCTTTGGCATTACATGTACTAATCTGATGCATTGTTAATATGAATATGAACAGCTTTAAAAACAAGCTGAGATTAATATATATATATATATTAATCAGAAGGATCACTCACTGAAAACTGGCCTGGCAACAAAAAACTTGACTTGACTTGATGACTGATGACTTAAATGATTCACTGGGGTTAACGAAGTAATTAGTGACAAATTATAAACCTCTTTTAGATGCCTGGGTCAAATGTTTTTCAGAATTGTTCTTATTTTTATTATGAATCAGTGTATTGGAATGAGATGATTTAGTCAGATTACAGTACATCAACGCTCACTGCCATTCAGGAACAATGAGACCCGTCAGCCTGTCTGTCAGCCTGTCTGTCTGTCAGCCTGTCTGTCCTACAGCAGCAGCTACAGGTTTCCAGAGTGTTTGGCTGTTTGTCTTTCTTGTCCGAACCTGCTGTTCTTGTTTACAGTGTTTACAGTGACGGTGCACGGCAGCACGTGTGAACCGGTGTCGATACATTCAGATGTTTGGATCTGGTGGACGGACAAACTCTGAGACCCTGCGGCGTCAGACCTCCACCGGACCGGGGGGCCCGGTCTGAAGACCTGCCGCTGACACCGCAGCTGTAACACCGATCTAGTTTCACACAACCAAAAACAAGGCGTTGGCATTAACACTGTGAGTTTAAATGAAAAGCTATGCTGCTAACACTTCACCGGAGACGTGCGACGACGCAGGTGACGCAGGGCAGAGCCACGCGGCTTAAAGAGCGGTCACCGCGCGCCGCTGTCGCGCCGCTGCTGCAGGCACGCTCCGGTTTCCTGCACAGGATTCATTAACATTAATTAAAGCGGGTTTAATTCTGACAGTTTAATTGTTTTTCGGTTGTTTAGCGGTGGGGGTGTTCGCCTTGTGCCAGGCCACAAAGCGCACGAGACGAGTGCTGCAGCTTCTCACAGCCCTGTTTATCAATGAAAATGACCGCGTCATCGACACGCGCGCGCGCGCTTTAACGGCATGCCCTCTGCCACATGGTAGAAAAATGATTCCTCCTATTTATTATTTATTATTATTATTTTGACCACGTTATATTTATTTCACCACACACACATTTGCACACACACACGTCACCAGTTACTGTACACTCACTAAGCATCTCACTGCGCCGGCGCGTAGCAGACCTGCGCCAAAATACCTGAAATCAACCCAAATACTTCTTACTTTACTGATAAAATGAAGGTTGTTATCGAGAGGAGAAACGGAAATGCGTAAAACATCAAAAGTTTGACCCTGCTCCGCGTTTTTCTCAGCTAACATTGTGCTTTGCTGCAGGCGATCGACTCCCGTTCGAGCGGCTTTTCCCACCCACGCGGCAGAGGTGCGGACCGATTCAATGTGCATTCAGTCGTTTCAGTTGCGCATCTGGTTTGCACCGCCGTCGCGAGGCCATCGCCTGTTGTTTTCATCTACTGTCTACCAGCTGTTTGCAGGTGCGCTGTCCGGAAGTGCATAGCAAATAAGACGGATGAAGAAAACTGCCCGTTGCCGCCCGCCCCTCGCCTGAAATCCTGGAACTGTTCACAGAAACAAACGCACACTACGCATCACGACACAGCTTTAAAGGGAAGGTTTCACTATTTCTCACCAGAGCACAACTCAAAATAAAAACACACTTCCCCTTTAGAGATACTGTTTTTTTCTCTTTTTTTCCATTTGAAAGCAGATGTTTGGCGCTTAGACATCCAAATGACTTGTTTTGGTACAGAAAAGATATTTTAAATTATATGGAAGCCCTTGAAATTAAAAAATAAAGATATATATAGAGAGAGAGAGAGAGTGTGTGTGTGAAGGACATCTGAGAACATGTGGAGGTGAAGTTCATCACATGCAAACCTTTAGATCCGACTGCAGTTTGTGAGCAGAGGAGACTTGTTTGTAGTTTCACTGGCTCATGCAAAAAGCCCTGTTGCATTTCTCTTTTATTATTATTATTATTATTATTATTATTATTTTGACCTATTGTTTCCGGCACATGTGTGGTGTTATCTGTTAGCTGTGAGCATGCACGTGTGGGTCGCGGTCCCGAGGTGAGCGGGACCTTGACGGGGTCGAGGGTCGCGGGGCTTTAAGGGCTTGAAATCGGTGAGTTGTTGCATGCTGTTGCATTCCATAGAACGGAAACGTAAATGGCAGTTAGCTAATAAACTTGTGCTGTAAGCCCCTCGTTAACACACACACACACACACTGTACATTCACGTGTGCATGCACACTCGCCGCGCACACAAACACACACACACACCAAAAGGGGCGTTAAAGTGACTAGTAACAGCGCTGCACCCCAACACCTCCCCCCTCCTCCTCCTGCTCCTGCTCCAGTAAGAGAAACGAGACGACTGCATCAAAATGAAACCGAAGGAAAGGAAAAGCAGTCCAGACGCTCGCCGTCCTCTCTCAGCTCTGCGGGGGCTGAGAGGCGGGGCCTTTGCGCGACAAGTGTGTGACAGAGTCGAGGGAAGTCGAAGGTCGTGTCGGGGTCAGAGGAGTCGGCGGGCGCTCGCCCCTAGGAGGGGGGCTTGCTGTAGCCGAAAAGTCCTACAGGCAGGTATTTGACGTGGGTGGGCCACTGGGCGGCCAGCTGGAAGAACTTCACGTCGTTCCACTCCACGCCGTCTATGGACACTGGTGGGGAAACGAGACACCGAAGCTGAATATGTGACTCTGAATAACAGGAGTGAAACGGGGCGAGGAGGTGCAGGACCACACGGGTCCTCCTGGTTTACCTTTCAGGATGGTCTGCTGCTGCTTGGCGGAGCAGATGAGGCGGCTGATGCCTTCGATGACCTGGCTCTTTGAGTCCACGTCCTTCTCCTTTGGCTTCTTTCCCAGGAAGATGGTGGGAACTGCAGAGAGGAGAAGTTAAGAGTTAAAGATGTCTTTGACGACCTGACCGGAGACTCTGTCACACTCTGATTCCTCTGATGTCTCCTCTCACCCTTCTTGTTCTTCTCCTTGGTGACCACGGTCATGGCCATGGTGCTGACCTGCGCCTGCGGGTCGCTGCTGCCCCCGCCTGGTAGCCTGCTGACCTGCAGCGAGCGGAAGGCGCTCTTCAGCGTGTTCTTGCAGCCCGTGTCGCGCCGCTCGCCTTCCCGCCGCTTCTCGGCCAGGGATGCCAGCCAGTAATCCACCTGCAGGCCGATGGCATCCACGCCGTGAGACATGCTGGGGCTCCTGTGGACGGGGGAAGTTTCTATTAACGTGCCGCCGCAACCTTCATGTCAGCCTCTGCAGCAGCTGGTTTTGCACACTGTGTTCAAAACGTGCACCGAACGGACTCCATGGACCTATTCAGTCTGAGATGCAGCAGTGCAGTCTGAGTGGCGGTCACCTGCGACATGCTTCTGCAGTTTTCGCTGCTTCGTTATTAATATTGCAGCTTTTGGTTTTTCAGAAAAATCACAGTTTTAGATGCAAAACCTGCAGCATGATGCAGAGACTGTACCCAGCAGTGAGTCACGCTGCCAGGCTGGGAGCTGCCTGCAACACTGAAGCTGCTGACACGTGAACAAAGTGATCGTTAACACCTGCGATGAGGTGTTTAATTGTAATTAAGACAGTGCAGGTCGGTCTTACCCTTGAACTGTCAGGACGCTGCCCATGGACGGGGAGGATGGGGGCGTGGCCGCCTCTTTAATCATCCCGGTGGGTGAGCCATGAGAGGGGGGAGACGTGGAGGGGACAGCCAAACTCACCGCCACGCCCTCTTCTGCGTCTCCTTGACGACCAAAACACAGACACTGTCACATCAGCAACATCAAAATCAAACGCATCTTTCTACGTTGTTTAAAAAACTGTTTCCTCACCCGCTGGAGACGGACCAGACTCGATGAGACCCACCTTCACCACCTGGGGACACAGGACGGGATGTCAGCATCATCTCTGATTGGTCGGCGAAACATGTGATGCAACACTAGGGAAAAGTAAGAACTTACCCCGATGAAAGGGATGAACTTCTGGTAGGAGTCTTCATCTCTCCTGGGAGCGTAGAGGAGACAGAACATCAGAGAACGTACAGGGGGAACCCAGTGTGTGCAACGGTTTGTGTCCGTACTCACGTCCTGTGTTTGCAGGTGAGCATGGCCTCGGCGATGGGCAGCTGGTGTGTGACCGTGGCTCCGCTGATGTACTGGGCGATTCTCGCCGCCACGTCCAGCTGATCTGCAGGAGGCGGAGAAGGAAAGACCAAATTCACTCGCGGGCTTGGGACGAGTTTGAGCGAGCAGCACTCACGCAGGTCGCACGTACCCGTCTGCGGCGGCTCGGAGCGGCTGAACACGTCTCTCCACGCGCCGTCCAGGAAGGAGGAGCTGTAGCGGTTGTCGAGGGTGCCCAGGTGCTTGGCAACCGGGTGCGAGCCTGATGGAGAGAGAAAGTCAGCTTTCTCTGAGGCGCAACTGCGGCGCTGCGGTTGGTCCAATCAGTGACGAGATGGAGCATTTGTCCAAATCAGACGCAACATTTGTTATTCATCATTATCACAAACTCGTGCTGAACCAGTGCCTGAACCAATATTATTTTATATTTACACTCATGTCGGTAAGTCGTTAACACACAGTTTAACTCAATAATGACCGAAGCTCAGACTAAAATTAGATCCCTGCTGATTAAATCTGGACTAAAAACAAACACAAAGACTAAAAAGAGTTAAAACTAAACTGAAAGTGAACTAAAATTCAAATGAGTGCTGACGGTCGCGCGCACACGAGCGAGCGTTGCTGCAGCGTGACTCTGCAGCATCTTCCCAGGTCGCCATGGAAACGCAAGCAGACCTCTCTTACCCAGAGGCACGACCAGGAAGCGCATGTGGTTGAGCCAGTCGGACGTCTTGTTGGCGAGCTGGGTGACGAAGAACTGCAGGATGGCGCCCAGGTAACTCTGGCTGCCCACCGCCGCCACCTTCACCGCCCTGGGCATGGACGAGTTACAGTTACAGCTACAGCGAGAGAGAGAGGGAGAAAGAGAGAGGGAGAGAGGGAGAGGGAGGTGTTGTTAGTGTTGTGAACTTTGTTTTTAAAGTTTCTATTTCATGTTTATTTTCTTATGTCATATAAATCCAGTTTGGAGGAGCAGAGGAGGAAAAGCTGGGTCACACACGGGACGGGAAACAGAACAATAAGGCTTGGAGCGGGAAAAAGAAGAAGATGAGTCATCCTGCGAAGAGATGGGTGATCTCACTCTGAGTGTGTGTGTGTGTGTGTGTGTGTGTGTGTGAACAAACACTCACAACTTCTGGATGCGGGTGAGCACGGCGGACAGCACCGCCTGGATTTCAGCCGCCGAGCACGTGCAGACCACCGGGTGTCTCTGCACCTGCAGCTGCTCCGCCACATACTGCAAACACACACACACACACACACGTTAAGTAAGAGGTTTGCTGGAAAAGGGTGCACCAAATGTTTACACACACACACACACACACACACACACTCAGAGTCGTACCTGCCCCTGCCAGTCTGTGCCGTTGACCAAGATGAGGCTCTCTGGCAGCGCAGAGTCCGACAGCAAAATCTGGTTCAGCTGGTCGTACACCACCTTCCTGAGGAGCTACACACACACACACACACACACACACTGAGTATATAAACCGCCCTACAGCGACACATTTACTCTTCAGATGACTCATCAGCACATACATAATTCATTTCTGAGCTGCGGGCGAGTCACAGATTATCAGGACGCATTCTTCACTTTGGGAAAAGATGAGACGGGCGCGGGCGGGGGAGGCGGCAGAACAAAAGGCGGGACATAAAACATGAGATGTGGTCGTCTGAGCGCCGACTCACCGGCGTGCTGTGGCCCAGCTCCGGGGACCTCTCCGAGTCCGAGCTGTTGGTGCGCTCGCTCAGAGGTTTGGACAGCTGCCTCTCCTTCATGGGCGTGCTGATGCGCTTCTGTCTGGGCGTGTGGCCTCCGTCCAGCCTGACGGAGAGCGAAGAGCAACCTCAAATGACATCACACGTTTCCAGTTTGAAATGCAGAGGCGCTGATTCGCTCCCGTGTCATCATAGCTGCTCGCCAATCAGTCACAGCTTGCTGCCGTTTGCCATCTGCATCATGTACGTGCGTAGCTGATCATGAGCGTCACGGCAACAGGGCAAGGTTCACGAGACACTTTATGAATGAAAGTGAACCTTTAACCGTTCATCGCCGGGGAAACTGAATCAGCGGCTCTGCTTGTTTTGGACATGAAGACAACAACTCCCATGATGCCACGCTGCATCACGACGTCCTCAGACTGCAGCTTTTTGTTGTTGTTTTCATTAAAAGTATTTAATTATTTTGGTTACCGTGGTGATGGCATGGCCTGGGTCTCGCTCTTGCTGCTCTTCAGGGGCGTGCGGGGTTTCTCGGCCACCGACACCGTGATGCAGGGGCCCACCTCTGCGAACAGCTCCTGGTCTGTCAGCTCCTGCACACACACACACACACACACAGTCACACGGTCAGTTTTAAACACACTCCATCACTCTTCGCGCCTCCCATCGATCTGTCTCACTTACGGCGCAGACGGCAGCGAATCCCCGTTGGAGTGACATTAACAAAGATCCCTGACGCACCATTAATCCTCTCTCCTTCAAACACACACACACACACACACACACACACTATAAGACTCGTACCAGCGTGTCGGTCTCAGACAGCGCCTCCTCCAGGTTGCGGCTGCGGGAGGGTTTCATCTTCTCCAGAGGAGGCTGCTCCCCCTGCTGGGAAGTGGAGGGAGCGTCAGTCAGCTACAGACTCCAGACTCATCCTCACAAACACTGTTTCACGCTAATAAACCGGATTAAAACTGTTTACTGGAACGAAAGCACGACGTTTAAAACCAAAGAGACGGGTTTTAAAGCGCTAAAAGGCCGGCGTCGCTATGAAAGCAGGAGCTGCAGCAGAGAGACCTCCGCTGAAGCCCGCACAGATTAAACTCTTTGTATCGAGCAGCTGGCGCGCGTCAAAGAGCTATTGGATTCCTGCTCCATTAAGGAAACGTCTCTGAGGTTCCACATGCGCGCCGCGTCTGCGTCCCCGCTGGGCGGTTTTCACTGGCGTCAGGCTTCTGGGCGTTTAACGCGTCAATGCAGCGTCGCACGTTGTCTCCCAGCTCCTGTTTGCACACTTTCATTATTTTATCACCCTGCAACATGCAAACTGCGACTGTGAGGCAATTTGGGGGAATGATTATTAGGTTAGTGCGACGTGAGCTTATTGTGTTATTACAACAAGTCGGAATGATTTCTCAGCTGCAGGAAGAGGCGAGAGACGCGAGAAATGAGGTGATTTTGAAGAACACTGGGGAAAATATGCAAAAACGAGATGCTGAAGCAGAGAAAAAACAAACTCTTAATGAAAAAAAACATTTAGAGGCAAAAAAAGTCAAACGTTTGGGTTTAAACTCATCAGTCTAAGGCAACTTTCTAGTTAATTAGCCCTTAGAATCAAACTTAAACGCATCACAGGTTGCACATGGTGACTGATGCTGAAAATGACGGCTCCTCCTCACGTTGTTTAAAGCCCGAGCAGTCTGCATCGCTCAAATCAAATGTTCCGATTTTCTTGAGCGTCACCCGAACGCACCACAGCTCCCACACGCCGAACCCGTCACTCACCGGGCTGAACGTGTCCCGGCCCAGGCTGCCTTTGCTGTTCAGGCTGCCGATCTCCGTCTGGGAGCTGGACTGAGACATTCCCTCGAAGAACGGCCTGAGAAGAGAAGGACGCTTCAGACACCGTGAGCCTGACCCTGCAGCGGCTGAACGTGACCGTAAGCAGAGCGTCTCGTCTGGAACTCACGAGACGTTTATTCACGGAGCTGCTGTTTTTGACTGATTTTGCATATTTTGAGGCTAATTAAAAGAGAAAAGGGACTAAAAATAAGTTCGAAGAGCTTCTGAAATGGGTTTTTTTTGTTTGCCAAAGAACAGTTTCTTTGACGTTTTTGACCCGGTCGCTCTGATTTTGTTAAAAATAGCGACCGCAGGACGCCTCAGCTGCGAGGCTTCACCTGTTTCCTTACTCCAGCCTCCGTCTCCTTGCATGAATTATTAGCAACGACACACTCAAAGTGAACTGACCCAGTTCTGGCTCACGTCAAACCTCCAGTAAACCTCTCTGTATGTGAGTGCAGTGAGGAGGTGACACCAACAGAGGGAGCTCTGCATTGCATCCTTGCAGACCAGGGAGCGTGCACCACTGCCGCTACCTTAGCTTGGGCTTGGGCGTGCTGAGGATGCTGTCGGTCTCCTCCATCTCCGGCCCGCTGTCGCTGGGGTTGTACATCTCCAGGCTGTCGTAGAGCTCGTCCAGGTCCTCCTCCACCTCCTGGATCTGCTCCCGGGACACGTGCTCCAGGCCGAAACCAACCTGGACCAGAGAGCGGGAGTAGGTTAGTCACCCGATCTCCTCAGTTTCCCAGTTTTAGCCGCTGTTAACTTTACTTGCAGGCGTGTTCACTGAAGTGGCTCTGATGATGTAAACACCTGAAGAAGTTGCAGGTAAAACTAAAGAAAGAGGTGGTTTAAAGAGCAGGATCGGATGGGTTCCGATCACCCCCTCAATCTCAGCAACCTGAAACGATCCGCCTGTGCAGCATCGGCACCTAAATCGATCCTGCGCATCGTTTAAACAATGGGAAACTGATTCTGGGAACATTAAGAACCGGTTTCATAACAGACGCAGAGCAAACCCCGGCGCCAGGAGGTCGAAGGAGGAGGAATGACTGCAGAAATCATAAAGGAGCAAACCAGGAAAGAGCCTAAATATGAATATACTGGCTGTTTACATGCTTTCACCAAATGCCATGTACCACTGGAGTGTGCCAGCGTTATAAAGCGACAGCAATACAAACAAATAATCAAAATAAATAAATAAGTAATGAATGCGTCATGATTAGGCCGCATGCAAAGACGAGGGAGCGCCACACAAACAGATATTCAGGCTCAGGTTGAGGAGAAGCAACCACACAAACAGCATCGCGTCAGACAAGAGCAACACACACACACACACACACGTTTAAATATAAACCCAAACAGACTGAGCGCAGGATCAAACACACACACATTTAAGGTGGAATCACTCCAGGAGCGCACACACACATTAAACACACACACACACGTCCCTGTTCTATTTCCATCCACGGCTGAATCTCAGTTGCTCTGCCACGTTTCTCCCACACACCTCTCCGAGTCTTCAAAGCTCCTAAATAACACACACGCAGACACACACACACACACACACACAGGCACACACAGGCGCGCTTGGTGGATGTGTGGACGTGAGAAAGTGAAAAGCAGCACGCACCTCGTCGGTGACTTTAAACCGCTTCAGCAGGGCGACAAACTTCTGCTTGATGTTGGGTTGCTGCGGAGAGACAACGGCAACGTGAGGCTCAGGAGATGGATGATCACGTCTGTGTGTGTGTGTGTGTGTGTGTAACAACAGCAGTTAATGGATCCACACAGGTCGGAGCGACTCAGACCTTTTTCCTTCAGACGGGGTTTTTCACTTTTCAAACCGTTTTCTGTTGTTTTCATTTGAAAGAGCCAGATTTCCATGTCATCATTCAACAGAAGTCAGATTTGCAACGTCAAACTCTCACTTTAAAGGCAGAACGAGCTGCTTTTAGACGGTTTCCTGCAAAGTTTTCTTATTTAATTCGCTCTGTTGACGTTTCTGGGCATCGACATCTGTCATTTCGCCTTTAAATCGACATAAAACTATGAATCAGAGTTGATATTCTGGATGCTAATGACTGTCAGGCTGTTGTTTCTGGTCCAAGAACCAGCTCCCGACAGACACATCTGGATCTTTAACTGCTCAACGTTCAGCAGCTGGTCGCTAACTGTGTTCGTCCGATGTTCGAAGGGTCTTGAAGAGCTTTCTCAACTAAAAACAACACAGTTGTTATGCAGCTGCTTTAAAACGTGATTGTCGTAGACAGAATGAAGCATGAATTAGTGCAGAGGCATAAACAGGCACAGCTTTCACAGTTTCCATGTTTGAGTTTACTTTTATTGCTGCTTGTTTACGTTTATTGGCTTATTTTTGCTAAATAAACAACAGATTTAACACAACAACCTGCAGAGCGAACCCTGTTCACGCGCGGTCCAAGTGTTTCTGGTGTATGATCACTTCGATGAACAGCAGCTTTGCATCGAGGTAACCACGGCGACCTTGTCTCTTTAAGCAGCAGAGCTCCTTCTGAAAACGCCATGAGGGGACGCCTGAGTGGCTGCAGAGAGCTGCGGCGGTTTTGGAGGTTGTGTCCCAATTTGCTGCGAGAAAGTGGAGAGGGTGGACTTCACGCTGGACTTTGGGGATGTAAGTGTGTCCCTGCATGTCAATGTGCATTTGTGTGTGTGTGTGTGTGTGTGTGTGTGTGTGGTGTGTGTGCGTGCACGCGGCATATGTGCGCTGTCCGCAAGCGGTGGTGTTGGGGGAGCAGCAGTGACAGTCTCACGGACGGCCACCTCCACAGGAGGCGGCCCATTAATAACCTGCTGAGACAAACTCCTGCTGCTGCTGAACACACACACACACACACACACACCACACTTGCGCACACACACACACACACACACACACACCCTCTCCTTCTGTCAAACTGCGACCCTGCAATTTTCAGGGATGCAGCCATTCTGTGTTGTCCAGTGTGTTCCTGCCGAGGTTTGTTTATATCATTTCTGCCACTTATGCGTTTAGGAGTGTGTGTGTGCGTGTGTGTGTGTGTGTGTGTGAAGAGCTAGTGAAATTGTGCAAGTGATAACGGCGTCTTGTCGTGTTTCCCCAGAACATAGCCCTGTGTGCATGTATCTAGGTGAGAGAAATGAAAAATGGGTTTATAGAAAAACCAACAGCAGGGGGAGGAGGGAGGGAGGGGGGAGGAGAGAGCGGGAGAGGTTGAACGAGGTGATTCAAGAGGCAGATGAGGGGGAGTCCAGTCGAATCAAATCTATTTGAAAGGTCTTTTTCCACGAAGCAGGTTTGCAGCAAATTGCTTTACAGACAAAACAAACAGGTGGAGATTGAAAAGCAGGGGTGAGGCGGGGGGTGGGGGGGGGAGGGGTGAGGATGGATGAAAAGTGTTTTTCTTACTCTGGTGATGGCGGCGTTGGAAGGCAGCTTGCGCCTCGGCTTCTTCTTCCTCACCTCCTCCTCTTCGTCGAACAGATACTGAGGGAGAGGCAGAGCAGGCGTCTTTAGGAGGGCGGGGGGTTCGACCTCAGGCGGCGTTGGTTTACGTGAGGAAAACACAGAGCAGCAGCGGCTTGTTTCACCGCTTCGGCCGCCGCTTGTCGTCCAAACCACTTTACTCTGAGGCCAAACCAGACGCGAGCGCCTCAGACATCGACATCACACCTTTGTTTGCCGCCGGCGGTTTGTGTAAAAACGTTAAAGCGTTGCGTTTCTTCTTGGGCGTGTGTTTAGAGCCCCGCATCGCTTCTGCAGACTGAGCACGAACAGCTGCAAAGCTGCAGGTTCACCTCCAGGTGGCGACAGTGTGAGATTCCTGTTGTACGACAGTTATCACATTTATAAATCATAATCAGTATTATCAGTTAAAATGACCGTCGCTCTCTCTCCACGCACTTCCTGTCTGCCTCGCAGCCAAAACCGTCCAATCACATCAAACCGCCACGCCCCCAAATTAACCTTTAAGTGCCGTTTGATCACCCGACCTCTCGTGTTTCTGAGCTCTTTAGCGATTTTGACCAGTTAATTAAATTGATATCGTTAAGGCAAAGGATCCTAATGAGACCTGAAGCCAGCCGCCACCGATTCGCTCTCTCTCGCTGCTCCAGTCGCCTCCCTCACCCCGTCCCATCTCCCCCCTCGTCTCCCCCACCGCCCGGCCTCCCTCCATCCCTCCTTTCAGCCTTTTCAACCCGGCCTCCAAAGCCTTGTTGCTCTCCCCGCTGTCTGTTTGCTCCTTTCACTCTCTCCTCCAATCTCTCACACCGATGGGCACCGATTCCCCTCACACACACACCCCCCCCCGCCTCGAGCACTGTCACCCTCTCTCCCCCTCTGAGCCGAGAGAGAAGGCGACACAATAAATAAAAAACCCATAAACTCTGCAGCCTCTCTGTTAGTGCGCTCATCCTGTCTGTGAACCAATGACGGCGGCGACGCGGCGGCCAAAGACAGATTATACTCTGAGTGAGGTAAACACAGACCTGCATTCTGTGAAGAGGCTTCTTCTGTGTTTTAAAACCCTTATTTTAGCTGCGTGTGGTGAAAACAAGCTCCAGTAAAGCAGAGGGAATGTGTTGAAGCACTCCGCTACTGACAGTAAACTGCAAAAGACCCCGTGTGATGCATTCACTGCACGCTGAAATGTTGAAAATGTTAATAAAACTGGAAATATGTTGAAGTTGTTGGCAGTAAAATGGAAAAATAACTTGATTTAAACATTTTTATGCTTGAATAGCTGCAGCTCTCTCATCTCGTCCCATCACAGGGCATTTTAAAGCCACAGTGTGCAGCTGATTCACCTTAAAATGATAGTTTCAGGGTCGTTTTGATGGAAAGCTAACGTTACAGCAATGCATCACAACCCAAACTCTCACTGATTCATGAAATCTACCTGCTGCTACCTGCAGCTGCTGTTAGCTCAGTTAGCTCGGCCAGCCGTGCAGTTGTCTGGGAGCTGAAGGAGGTGAAGGTTGGTGTTAAACCACTTTACAACTGCACCTTTGTAAACCTTTTGATCCAAACACACCTGTCCGTGGATGGGGTCGTCGCTGCCTTCCTGCTCTGACGAGTAGCTCTCCTCCTCCTCCTCGGAGTAGTTGTCGATGTCCGGGGAGCGATCTGCAGAGACAGGAGGAGGTGTCAGGAACCGTGGCGTACTTAAAGACGGACAGGCGTGCGGAGACGACGTGCTCACCGGACATCTTCGCTTTGGGGCCCTCGTGGTCGATGGGCTGGCTGGACAGGGAGTAGACTCGGATCTCGGCGACGGGCACCGAGGCGTCCTTCAGCTGGCTGTGGAGCCCCAGGACCTGCGCCCCCTCGCTGGGGTGCTGCATCACCTGGACGTTGCACAAGACAATTCAGTCAAACTCACTTCCTGCAGAATCCAGAAAGCACATGGAAGCTTACGCAGTAAACTGTGTGCCGCACAAAGTCCATCGCAGCTCTCGGGAGATTTAGTTTTCATTTCACTATTTAATTAGTATCATATGCAGCCTTTAAAACCAGGAAAACAAAACACTTCCAAGGCGTATCAGCACAGGGGGAAGGTCAGGGATGGAAACACGTCTCATTTCCCAACAGATATACAGATATGTGCCCTTTAACCATGAGTATATTAAAATATTTAATGTATTTACTGAGAATACAAAGCATCAGTCTTTAAAATAAGGAAAATACAGGCTTCTCTGAATATATTCACATCTTTTTTCTTTATTTTTATAATATTTATTCCTATTTTTAGTGTAATTTATGTTCATGTTTCCTCATTTTTGCTCTATTTTTCTTGCTCTTACCATTTTTATAGTTTTGTACCAAAATAAAATGAAAATAAAGATATGAAACCTTCTTTGCATGGCGATAAACCAGATTTCTCTCCTTATCTCTGAGGTTTTAAATCCTGATATGCTCCAACAGT
The DNA here is from genome assembly GCA_008933995.1 of Datnioides undecimradiatus. Lineage (NCBI taxonomy): Eukaryota > Metazoa > Chordata > Actinopteri > Lobotiformes > Datnioididae > Datnioides > Datnioides undecimradiatus. The sequence continues at coordinate 100,765 of WARS01000063.1, read as the reverse complement.
CAGAGGAGATGTGTCTGAATGACAGACCTGCAGCGTGCAAACGGAAAGCAGACGATTGCTGAAGCGTAGGAAGTCAGACGCGTCAACTTCTCATTCAAACATTCATGATAAAGAGACTCGTTTGAAGCGTGGTCCTCCTGCTCGCGCACACACACAGTGGGGCTAAACGCTGGACACGATTTAAAAGACGTCGGAGGGAGCGCAGGAAGCGGAGGAGAGGCAGAAACAGGTTGGACAGCGGCGAGCGGAGACACGACGCAGACGCTGAGAAGCGGAGGCTGAGGAAGACAAACAAAAATAGCAGTCGGGGATTAACGAAACTGGAGACTGTCACCACGACGACGGAGAGGACACGAACATGTGAGGCTGCGAACATCATCTCTCTGCGGCAAACGGCAGCATCACGTCTCCTCTGTGTGTGTGTGTGTGTGTGTGTGTTGGTGCATCTGACTGAGTGGCATCCAGCCTCTCTCAGCAGTCTGGTCACACTCGGAGAGCTAATGAAGTCTGAGCAGCTTATTATTGAGACGGCCTGAGCCACACGTTAGAGAGAGGGACGGTACCGCTGCACGTCCGTCCGCCTGGCTGACGGTCGGCTAACCTGCCTGTAATGCTGCCGCTAGCTTTCTGAATCCTCCTGCAGCAGCTCATTTGAACACATTTTACAGTCAGAAGCACAATTATGCAAATCTGACAAGGCAAATATAGCAGATGCAATATCCATATTTAATGAGAAACACTAATTTTACTTTTTTCCCCCCTCTTCATTGCAGGTTTTCCCCATGAGGAGTGTAACTGACGGATTTACAGCAGGCTCATCCTGCGAAACGCTGCCGCTGCTTTTTAAAATCCATTAAAACAAAGAGCTCACGGAGTTAAACGGCTGCCTCGGCTGATGTTGTGCATTACCCCTGAAACACACGCAGTGAATTCTTCATAAAACGCACTTTTATCACGCAGATAATTACAGTTTTTAAATGCAACTACTTCCTCTTTCCATCACTGCACGGCGGTTTGTGCATGAGCGAAGCCAAGAGGAAACACGAGCAAACGTGGCATAATGAGGTGACAGTGTGTGAACAGAGCTCAAACTCAGATAATACAATGCTGCATGATTAAGTCATGTTAGGGAAAATATGCAAAAAGAATATTTGTTAAAAATAAGAAGTCTGGAGGCTGTTTTTAAACAAGTTTAGATGAAACTACCCCAAAAAGTCTCAGCTAAATTAAAGATAATTATATTTTCTAATTCATAATTATACGAGCCATCGTTTTTATGCAAAGTCCCTTCTTGTTTTTAGTTGTGACCTCACGGCGCACTGTAAATTAACCACTAATAACATTTTAACGAGCTCCCTTCACCAGCGACACCATAAAAAACCTTTCAAAGCTTTGAACGCGAGGCGATAACGCGCAGAGTTGGCCCCACGTTTCCTGCTTTTGTCCATTAAACACAAATCATGGTCACTTTTAAAAGAGAATCAAATAAATAAAAGCAGGATTCAAAACACTCTGCAGTCTGGTTTGGTCTGGTATGGCCAGCGGCTGAAACTGCATTAGCTAATAGCTAATATTAGCTAGCTAACGGTAGCTAACATTAGCTAATATGTGACTCAGACTAATTAGCACATTTGCTAACTTTATGACATTTGTCTGCTTCTGCTGCTGTAAACCTGGGTTTATGAGTGACGCAAAGGTTTAGTCCTGCTTTAACTTGTATTGAACTGTTGGATTTAACCTTTCGTTAGCGCCACACCAACGCTAAACTGTGCGCAGACAGACTCCAGGCTGAACGCTCACTTTGTCTCAATGCTAAATAAGAGGCTAACGCTGCGCAGTCGCCACATTTAGGTTCATCCACGCAGTGGTTTTTTGACAGATGTGCACTGCTAAAACAGAAAACATGTCACTGTCAACAATCTCCATCAACTTGTGGAAAACAAAAGCAGCTAATCGCAGCTCTCGCAGTCTCCGTAGTTCTCGTAGCCCAAACAGAGCCACAACAGTTGGTTGATCAATGCATTATTAATATTTAGACAACTGAAAGACAGTTTGTCTACTATTTTTGGTAAATATTTGGAATAATTGCTTCAAATTTCACACAAAAATGTCAAGATTTGAGGATTTCCTGCTTGTTTTTAGTCATATTTGATGGTAAATTAAATATTTTTTATGTTTTTGCCTGTTGATTGGAAATAACAAGCAGTTAAATGACATCACTTTGGGTTTCAGGAAGCTGCGGTGGTCACGTCTGACCGCAGTGTATTATTTCCCTGACATGCAGGAAGTTCACTCGGCCCGTGAGGGAAATGAGTTCGACCCATCCTGTGTCTGCGCCCTCTGCCCTCTGTGAAGCACTCTGCAGCCGAACCCTGCCTGCTCATGAATAAAATCTGACTTTACAGCTGGCAGGCATCGAAAAAGACCGGAGCGACGCAGTTTGACGCCAGAAACGTCACGTCTTTATTCGTTTAGTCCATCAGCTTGTTCTGCCGCTGTGTTTGGTTTAATTCGGTCTTGATAAAAGCCTCCGCTCACTGTCGAGAGCGCAAACATCCTGGAGACCAAACCTTCTTCCTGATTAAGTCTATTTATGTCCCCTTTTCTCTCTATAAAGTCTTTTTGTGGCGAGCCACTTTGTTTCAAGGTGTTTTGCGCTGTAAATAACTCCTCTCTTTAACACACTCACACACACACACGCACATCCTCTTAAAGGCCACCAGCTATTCGTAAAGCACAGGAACATCCACATGTGCACACACGCCAGCGCGGCCATTAATCACGGCCCCTTTTATAAAAGGTTTCGTATTGGGTGAGACGGAGAACGTGACGAAGCTTTTGGCAGAGCAGGCTAATATTTAATTGGAGGTTTGATTTATGGCGACATTTATGGCGGCTGGGAGGAGAACGCCGGGCCAAAGATCAAAATCCGGGTTTGATTTTAAAGTGCACTCGCTCCAATTGAGTTTAGATGAAGGTTAAATGAAGGTTAGCGGTAAATAAGTTTGAAATAAAAGTTTCCAGATGATAAAGGAGGAGTAGATCTGCATGAGAGCAGGCCACCCCCCTTTATTCTGGCTGATATTAGCTTATAAACCGCTTTGCGATGACAGGCGAAACGAAGTTAAACGGAGGCCGGGCTGAGGCGGGAGGCAGAGGCCGCATGTGTGCGGGGAGATGAGCCCCGTGACCGGCGGTTTGTTGGGTCAGCGGCTCAGATCAGCTGGGACATTTGTCTGGCCGAGGAGGGCGAGACTCCGCTGACTCAACAACTCACAGCTGACGTGCCCTCAAACAGGCGGCAGCTCAGCCTCCATCTGCTGCTGTCGGAGGTGCTCTGTGCTGAAAGTGCACAGGAACGCACCGACAGGAGCGTCGAGAGGCGGGTTTACCTGCATGAACCGCGTTCTCCACCCGCCCAGCAGCCACGGCTCACTCACTTACTCTGTGCGTGTGTAGAATGTGCAAATTAACCGTTTTTGTTGTTACAGACTTCACATTTCACAGTGAATTCGGGCTAAAATAAGGATCATTACATGAGTTTGGAGCTGAAACAATAATGCAATTAACTGATTAAACTGACAAAATATTAAAAACCATCACTTATTATGACAACTGATTAAGTAATCAAACAGTTATTCATGAAAACTGCCAAATGTGCCTTCATTTCAGCTTCTTAGTTTTGAGGAGTTGTGCTCATTCTTTGCAAAATGTGAGTTTTACCTGAATATTTACAGGTTTTTTGGGCAAAACAGCCAATATTTAAACATCCTGATAGCTTTTTAAGGAAACTGTGATGGGTAATTTCTTAACACTTAAGAGGCAAAATGCTTAAAAACAATATTCGAGCTATAAAAAGGAAATCACTGCAGCTCTGGTCAGTTAAATAACAGAAACTGGTTAGTTAGAGTTATTCTTAAAATTAAACATCTTTTTCGTTTTCCCAGAAATGCATTTGTATTTAAAATACCATGTCAAAACACAGTTAATGTCTTTATTTGTGTCTAAATGTGATAAACAAAGAGCTTTAAAGGCAAAACTACAATCGTCCTTTAAAGCTGCACGTTGTGTTTCAGTGATACCTCGGCCATGTTGATGAGCCCCAGGGCCAGGGTCTTGTAGCCCAGGATGGTCCGGTTCTTGTATCGCTTCCGTCGCTGCAGCATGATCTGCAGCTTGTTGGCGTCCCTCTTCAGGAAGTGCGGATACTGCGGGCACAAACACACACATAAACAACAAACACGGGGGGGTGAGCGAGTGGCGAGGCGGCTTCGGAGTCAGGCGCATGAAGCGATGACATTTGTCTCCCAGGTCACGACAATTAGGTCGATCTAACCGGCTCGCTGCAGAAGGAGCTCGCCCCCGCTGACCTGCCTCCGGTGTCCTGAAGTGTCGAACCACTTAGTCACATCCCAGCTATGACATAACCCATCATTAACGGGCTCACCGGCTGCACCGCGAACGGAACAAAACTGACTCCTGTAACAATCTTCAAAGCCATGAAATCACACCGCCGCTCGGTTTTAATGGGCTCCCTCTCTGCAGCGCGGCCGCTGTAGTAGAAGGTTTAATGTATAATGTATAATGTCTGGCTCGCTGCACTCGGTAAGATCCAGAGAGAGGAACTCCCTGACCTTTTAGCAGCATTTAGAAACATGGAAATTGGAGAGGGTAATTTAGAGCAGAAGAGACCCCGGTGGGAATCAAGTTAACCATGCTCTGCCCGGACGCACAGGCGCAGGTAGTGAACGCAACACGCCGCAGGAGTGTCGAAGCATTACAGACACGGGGGAAATGAAATGCAGCATTACAGGGTCGAGGCAAATTTAGAAAGAGGCTGAAAACATATTAAAACATATTCTGAGAAAGTCTTGTACTCCTTTGACTCAGTTGGAAAAGAGCCCCTGCAGCGTCTCGTGGCGTTTCTGTTTGATTATTGTGACCCAGAAATGATTATAGAGCAACATAAAATGATTCAATTCTCTTGATTCTTTCACAATATAGTCCATTTTTTTAAAAACTGGAAGTTAGTTTTAGGTTATTTAAGACTGTTCAAGGCGCTCTGAGGCTGTTTGGTGTCCCCAGACCAATGCAGCATGTTCGTTTTGGAAATATCTCAACATCATGCATTCACGCTCCCCAGAGGATGAACCCTCCTTGACTTTAATGATCCTGAGACTGTTCCTCTTGTGTCAACATGAGGTTAAAACTTTAGTTTGAATTAAATACCTGCAAAACTAATCACACCCTTTCATTAAGAGCAAATGTTGACGTTAAGCAGATGAGGAACATCATCTCATCTGACGGCATATTAGCATGCTGGCATTTAGCATTTAGCTTCAGCCTCAGTGGTCTTTCACACGGCTGCACACTCTGCACAACTGGTTTTACCCTGATTGGTGGTCTGTGAGGTGCAGCAGGCCAGAGATCGAATGGTTGGCTTTATGCACCAGATTGAGGATCGATCTGTTATTGGTAAAAATGGTTCATTGGAGAAGACGAATGCTGAGAAATGGAAGCAACCCTCACAATTATCACAGGGAAATCTGCTTTCTTTTACAAAAATGTGTTGATTCATTTGATTATTTTGGGAAAAAACAGACTTTTCTACAGATTTAATACGTAAAAAGTCCTTTTTTCCTCTGTTCCTCAGCAAACTAAAGCACAAACACACCATCTGTTCCCCAAAATCAAAAACAGCTGAAGCAGACATCAAAACTGTTAACTTGCAGCTATTCCTGCTCGTGACTGACAGCCGGCTGACCCCACCGAGCCCCCGTCTTTACCTGCAGGGAGAAGGTGAGCTGCAGGTCCGTCTCTGTCAGCCCTGCCGAGGACAGCAGGATCTCGTTGGAGCGCAGGATCCGCTTGGAGCCCTGAGGAGGCGAGACGGAGTGAAAACACAAAAGACAGTGTCGTGAGAGCAGGGGAAGAAAGAGGCGAAAGATGGAAAGATTACTGTTAGCACGCCCGAGCAGGCTCCAGCGGAGACAAAACAATGAACTCTCATCAACCGCATGCAGCGAGAGAAGCGTGGGAGCAAAGGGGGTCGGGAAAGAGCGGCGTGAAGGGGAGGAAGTTGACTGATGGGAAGAAGCAGAGGGGGAAGATTGAGCAAGTGGCAGCGTGGAGGAAGAATTAAAAGAGCTTAAAGTGCATTATGTGCCAGAATCAGCAGAGGATTCACTGGTTTACTTAGACGGGAAACAAGATGGAGATGGTGAGCAGAGAAAACAAGCCAAGGAGCAGAAACTGGGAGCGGAGCCACGGCATTAAAGAGGAATTTAAACAGCGTAAATTGTATCGTGTGTCAGCGAGAGAGTTTGTCGGTTTTCCTCCAATTAGGGACAAGATGGCGACGGCGTACAGCACAAAGTCTGACAAGGAAATCAGACAAACATGCTGCGCTGTCTGAAGTTTACTGAAGTTACTAGAGGCTGGAGTTTTAAGGAAGAGAAGACTCATTTAGATCACACGACTGCGGACGAGACGCAGGAGGTACTGCAAACGACAACAACTAATAACCTGAGTCGACCAAAAAAACCCGTTGCTTTCCGTTTATTCAGCAAAATCCCAGCGTCCACCAGCTGGACACTCACAATGAAAGGGAAATTTGAAAGTTTTTAAGTCCTGAAACACAATTTTTGCTGATTAGAGCTAAAGAGATAACTGAATTAGAGCTGAGCTTGATAATTGTTCTGATGTCCTCAGGTTGACTTTAATTTCAGGCTTTAAAGGTTTTAACATGACCAACTTTCAAATATCTTGTTTATACATGATCAGGACACTATATTTAGTCAAATTCAGTGCAGTTTTGTAGCTTTTTCCTTTTTAACCTTCATTATCTTTCAGTTTCACAGGTTTATGTCACATTATATCATTGATAGCACCTCCATCTGCTGCCCTGACAGAAGTCTTAATTGAAGCAGGTAGAGTTCACCCTTACTCCCATCCTGCAACTCTCTGCTGCTGCTGCAGGCAGGTTTATTGCCCATAGCGTTGTCTGACTGTAGCGAGGCCTCGTACCTGCAGTTTGACGGCGATGACCACCGAGGTGAGGTCTTTGTCCAGCTCCTTCAGCATGATCAGCTTCTTCAGCGTCAGGTTGAACAGCCTGTGGGGAAACACCAAGAGGACGTTGGGTTAGAGGTCATCACAGAGCGTTTCCCAGAGCTGAGACGCCAGGTTCGGCTTCCGTCCTCCTGATCATCACAACATATTCATCCCCTCGTTATAAACGTAGAGTTCTGCCTTTAAAACGCAGTGAAACATCTGCAGCTTTTAATTCAAACACAACAGAAACAAACACCACACAAGCATGAAGTGAAGCAACATCAAAACTGTTGCTCCATCATCAACTAAGTGCCTAAACTGTGAAAAATCATCAATTTTACATATTTAACTCAGTGAATATGCATTAGTTCGATCACAGTGTCCTGCTGTAAATAACACGAGTCACAAATCGATGGTGAAGAGCTGCAGCAGAGGTGAAAATGATGCGGAGAACAATAGAGTTTGATCTGCGTGCGTGGCAAAATGATTAAAAATAGGAAGACAGGAGATGGGCGAGCAAACACAGGATATTAGGATATGACCTTTGCTCACCTGAATCACCGGACAGAGAAACACTTCATCTAAATGTTAAACTGTTAAAATGTGACGGGAAAACCCCATTTGACGTAGAGCCGATCCGTTAAATTCATCAGGAACCAGACTGAAATTCAATTTTATGGTGATTGTTAGAGGCTGCGGTTTGTTTTTGCTGTTTACACAGAGACGTGTTTCCAATCTACACCTCTCTGAATCAAACACTGGGCATTATAAGCTTCACAGGGGATTTACTGATAAATAAACTGAGTAATAATTAACAAACTGGTGACCGAGGGTTTATGGGTCGTCCTGGCCGCTCAGCTGCAACGGTTGAACCAGACGTACGCATCGTGTCACGGGCTCAAAGCCTGGTCATGTGTCACGCCGCCTCTGCCTCATCTTCCCTTTCTGACTCTGCAGTGGACGATCAAAAAGGGAATAAAAAGCAGAAATAGCTTGAGAAGTGACACCAGAAGAAGCCTTTAGTGCAGCTTTGTGTTTTATCTGATGACAAGCCGCTCAAATAAATAAATAAATGCATTTAAAAAGATCCAATCTGGCCCGCGACGGGACTGAAAATGGTTTTGCTATTTCTGTCAAAGTGTCGGCGAGCGCAAAGAACGCAATTTACACCAAAAATACACCAGATGTCTCGTCCATTTGGGAAACTGAACAAACGAGAGCCTGTTCCACAAACTCCCTGCCGCTTAAATGAGCACAAAACACGCAGAGAGAGGCGCTTTAATTGCTGAAAAACACAGATCAGGAGCACTTAAAGAACTGAAACGGAAACGGAGAAAAGACACACCCAAACAGCAGCTGTGCAGCCAGGGGTCAGTCTGTTCAATAATTCATCTCCAGGGCTTTAGAGGCAGAAAGTAAACCACTAAAATAGACCTGATGGGGCTGCCTGGAGGGGCGAATCAGACAGAGAGAGAGGAAAACAAAAGGGAAAAGAAGAGACAGAGAGGAGAAGACAAATAAATAAAGAGAGATGTGGAGACGGAGAGGAGGAAACATGGAAGCAAGCAGTCAGACAATGGAGACAGGAGACAGGGAGGGAGCGGGAGACGTGAAAATTGAGGGACGCATCAACGGAGAGAACAGACGTGGGGATGACAGAGGCTGACACAGTGTACTGACAGAGAGATGAACTGTCTGACATCGCTGGGATATAAAAAGAAGAAAGTGTCGATTTTATTTCTGATTTTTTTTTTACTCCAGGACTGTTTCAGAAGACGGAAAAATGCACTTTATGATGCTTTAGTTGAATTATACTCATCACGATGTGCAGCTACACACAGAAAGAACCCAGTAAAACAACAGGACACACAAGTGCAGGACCATTGGTACGTTCCCACTGATTTGAGGAATAAAAAATGAATTAACCAAGAAATAAACAGGTCCCCGGTTCGTATGAGCAGCGTCTCTGCAGATTATAGAAACAAAAAGAGGAGATAAACGAATAAGACAGATAGAAATGAAGCCATTCGTAGGACAAATATTTCATTTTGCTGCCAAAAACGATGATAACTCGCTCACCGTTTAGGTCATTTATCAAGTGAAGCTTCTCAAATTGAAGACTTTCTACATTTGTGTGTCTTAATGTGAATATATTTGGTGTTTCTGGGGGAATAAAACAAACAATTTCAGGTAAATTGTGAACAGCAATCTCTTAAATTCAATAATTAATGAATAAAAAGGCTGGTTCAGACAAACAACTTCCAGGTCGGTTGCTGCTCTCACGTAACATCCCCATTACAAACACACGGCGTATCCACTACACCGCTGCTGTTTATACCTCATTTTAAGAGCCTGTGCCTATGATTTGGGGGAAAAGAAGCAACACAATCAATGATGAAAACAATCGCTAAAGATCAATACTCCAGGCTAGACGTCCAGAAACAAGTGCTGATACTCAAGCGAACGCTCTTCTAATGCAACCTTTCAGGACAGCCATGAAGATTAAAGGCAGACAGGGTGGACAGGACTGTTCCAAACACACCTCGGCCTCTCATCTCACCTGGGCCGTCCTCCAAATACCCCCCACCCGCCCTCCATCCTCCACCCTCCACCCTCCACCCTCCGCTCACTGCCTTTCATCTTTCTTTCAGAGCTCGCATCCCAACACTGAAACGGATGAGTGGCCCGACGGCTGACGCAACCGCTGTTAATGCTCGGCGACAAACACCGGGAGCCTTCTCTGCTCACTCTGCTCCAGATCAAAGTGGGCAGGGGAGCAGCTCAACCTATGAATAAAAACAAATCAATCCTCCCTCCGATAGAAAAGGGCAGCTAAGTGCAGCTTCTGCTTACACCTGCTGGATCTGAGTGGAGTGAATCAAGGTGGAGAGGAGGCGGAGGAGGCCGGGTGCCAGGGGTCGATTTGGGATGAGATGAAGCACCTGAGGTAGGCCATTAAGGAGGCAAAAGTGGGGGCGAAGGGGCGAGGAGAGGGACAATCTGTATGCATGCCCACTTGTCTTCCAGTCTAACAGACAAACACAAATATCCTCACAACTGAGAGGCTGAAATGAGAATTTTGGGCATTTTTGCAAGAATTTTATTTTTTTTTTAAAAAAATATTGATTCAACTATCAAAAAACTGCAACAGCTGAATTTGTTTCAGCTCTGAGTGACTCTGAAGCACGCATAATGCTTGGTATCATGTGAAAGTCTGCAAATGAGTGCAGATGAGAGACTGTAGTTTCATTACAGTAACCAAAGTTACAGTTTTTTTGGAATTTTTTGGATGCTTTGCTGATTGTCACGAGACATTCAACCTTTCGGTGCCTTTCGGTGTTCTATATCTTCTGCAATGGTCAGTATGAATAAAACTATCAAGGTTTTACACCCAGGCTGATGGCTGTTGTGAAAAACCCTAAACAAAACAACACACAAAGGCTTAGAAACAACTTTTCAGAAGGATAATCAACTACGTTTTGCTGAAATTGCATACATTTTTTTGCGAGGTTGCTCTGTTTGTTTGCATTTAACTGGAGGGTTTCCTGTTATTTGTCCCTTTTGTGTTCAGACTGACCCATCAATCAAACCCAGCCCACAGTGAAGCAATAAACAGCCTAAATGTGGCAGGTAAGCAGCTTATTATACACTGTAGTCACTCTAAAGTGGCTTGACTTTGATTGTTTGGTGTAGCTCGGAACATGTTGTTAGCTAAAATTGTTACTGTGACTGTGAAAAGGAAGAAACAAAAGCAGCAAAACCCTCAGAAAGTGGCTCCAACTATGCATCAGTTCCTACAGAGAAGTTGCTGATTCTAACAAACACATCAAAGTGTGACCCACTGTACCTGAAGTTTACCTCCAGCTCTAGCACATCTTTCAGGGGGGAAACTAAAAGGACTGTATGATGTTAATCCTGGCAGTTGGCTCAGATCAGAAGGACGTTTCCCTCCACACAGCGAGCTCAATCACAGAGCTGACAAGACGATAAATGTTAACGACCCCACCAGGGACTTCGTCGTCAGACATCATAGCTGCAGGTTACAGCTTTTAGAGGGTCCTAAAGCTCCTCGAACCTGGAGTTTGATCAATCAAAGCTAAAAAAATAAGATGTTCACGGCTGAAATCCGACGAGAGACCTTTTAAATTTACAACATTAACGAGGTGTGGTGTAGCACGAAACTAGCCTCTTAATCATCTGCTCTGTGGATCATTACCTGCATGATACAGCGGCTGGACAAATCCGGAAATTTCCCCTGAGACAAACTTACAGTAAACAGGCGAGATGTACTTCATTGTTTCTCAGTAAATGGATGCAAGCACCAATGGGATTTCTGCATTACTACTCCTGAAACTCAAGCCTTCCATTAGAGCATCATGCTTTTTTTAAATTTTGATTTAATTCTTTCTCTCTGTCTTCATAACACAGGAAACAGCTGACAACAAAAGGAAGGTTACCTGCACAACAAGTAAAGTCCAAAAATGAGAAGAAAGATGGAAAGAAAAGTCAAACTTGGTCCTCGGCTGCTGTTTTTATTAATTTTCTGACACTTCTCTGGCAGGGAAATTACCAGGGCACCTCAGTGGTGACCCCCTGCACTCTTTATTTAACTACTGTAAATCCCTCTGGACAAGACAATCATCTAAATGCACCCCCCCCCCCAAAAAAAACAGCTCCAGCCTCGACTGCCACACGTTCACAGGGCTTTTCATCACATCTGACGAGGGGAATCACATGGTAAAGGTCAAAACAGTCCGCCTGCCACAAACGCTTCCTCTCCGGTCAAGTTCTCACTTCTCTGCCCCCGTCTCCTCAGCAGCCCGTCATTACACCTCAACGGTCACTGCACACTTTTATCAATCTGAGCAGAAGACCAGAAACACAGCAGTGTGTGATGGAGAGGAGCAGCAGCGCAGCAACTTGGAAAGAACACCTTTGCACCTTTGCAACGGTTAAAATGGGAGCACAGCATCATCTTTCATGCAGGAATAATTACAAACCTGCTTCCAACAGCAACAGCTGGGATATAATTATAGGCTGCAATGCATTGTGGGGGAAAAAAAAACAATTTGTCTTTCAGGGAGTCAAGCTAAGCCAGGGGTTTGATTAATTCCCAACAGGATGTAAAGCTGTTTTGTTATACTGACACTTTCATGTTCCGGCTTCACAAAATGAGAAATTTCAAAAAGTCTGACATGTTATAAGTTATGTCAGCACTTCTATTAAAACGGCTTCTGTGTTCACCTTCACTGCAAGGACTTGAAAGACAAATATTTACATAAAAGCTGAGATAAGAGTTCAGAGTGTACACGATAGACTCAGATATGGCTAATTTTATACAGTAGATAAATCCAACCTTTTCTGTTCACCTATTCATAACTAGAGCTGCGGATAGTTATTCATGTAATCAACAAATCTTAAAAGTGAACAAGATACCAAAGGATTTCAATTGTGGGCAAATATTATTTCCTGAAGTCTGTTGCATGTCTTAAAATAGCTTCTTTTGCCCAGACAACAGTCAACCCCCCCTAAATATTTAACATAAGTTAGTGAATTTTCATATTTCAAAACATGTAAGCAGCAAATTTTTGTCAATTTTTTGCTTTGGAAGTGACTTAAATGATAAACTGGTTATCAAAAAAAAAAAAAAAGATCAGAATAACTGATGCCTTTGGTTTTGATTGTTCAACTATGTTCTTTAACAACAAGAAAAATAAAAAATACTGTCAACATTCATCTTTATCGACATTGACAATAAACTTAAGAAGCAGCCGTAAGCAAAACAGTTGGGTACTAAATTTGGGGCTTTTAAGTGTATCCAGCTATTTAGGGTAACTGGTTAGTGTCAACACATCTGAACAGAGGAAACACCTGATAGAGGATGTATTTAAGAGCTGAAGACAGCATAGTGTTCCTCCTCAACAACTGATGTTAGCACGCCTGCAACTAGCACCCAAAAGTTGGGTTCTACATTAACATCTTTAGGTTATTAATTAGCTAGTTGGGTGAGTTGTTGTTGGCGATAACTTGGGTTTTGTCAACGTCTCGACTGACGTTAGCTTAGCACTTTTAGTTGCATTAGCCTAGACTCACTGTCAGACTGTGACAGGCTGAAGGTCGTCTTTGTTATACAACAGAAAGAGCAACATACCAAAAGAAGGTAAAGTTGGGTACTCATACTGAATTCCAGGTGCAAACGGTACCCTACCCTTGCGGGGACACTTACATCAAGGGCTTAAATGCAGTTGAGGTGTAAAGTTGCAATTACTTCAAAGTGTACAATAAAGAGCTGTCACTGTGTTGCCTAATGCAGCAAAGCTTCCTGAATCAATAAAACAGATGGACGCGCAGAGATTTCCACCACTGTTTTAACTCAACTGCTGACGGTGTCTGGACCGAGACGTGGCCAACAAAATGAACACTGAAGCTGATGTGGAAGTGCCTCGACTTGCAGTTCCTTTAATGGCTGCTGGTGTAAGAAATATTCAAAACACCTACTAGGAAAATACACAACTTCTCTTGCAACACGCCATTTTCACTTCTTCAATATGCATCTTGGAAATTCTACTCTAGTTCCAATGAACAAGAGACTATGAGTGTACAGTATGTGGTTGGGTGAGTTGGTTTGGGGTTTTTATGGCTTTCAACAACTGAGAAGATGTCAAGAATAAGCAATAATCAAATTTTTTTTAGTACATGATGAGGATAAGATGCAGTTTTCTCATAATAAAACTTGGTTTGACACCTTTTCCGCAACCTGATATGGTTTCACTCACTGTTTAAATTCAGGAATGGTCAATTTGATGATTTCAACAATTATGCATTTTCAGATTTTGGGTACTTGACCTTGGAAATAGTGGTCGACAAAACAAATTATACTCCTTCTTGGGCTTTCAACCACATCCCATGGTCTTCATCTACAGCTGACGTCTGCTAAAAGGTGTCATAAAACCGTTAAAAGTTAGTAAAATAAGTTTGAATATTAAGTTTGAACGTCTACACCTCCAAGATAAATGAATAGAACCTAAACAGCTGCTGATGAGGACCAAGCGGTGTGGTAGAAAGCTTATGAACAAGCACTGTCCTGCTGTCATTGGATACATAAAGACAACAAAGATGGCAGTCTGCATGGTGAGTGGGAGAGGAACGGGGTGTTTGTGCCCTCGGTGGGTTATTGAGTGCATCAATTTGTCATAGAAAGTCTTCTGGACAAACCGGAGAAGACCTCCCTGTATGAATCACAGCCACTAAATAAATCTGTCATGCCCCTCTGGCTGATAACACCTCATGTTTTCCCAGCAGTCGCTACTGTTTCTTTGTTTATCTGCAAAGGGAAGAAAGGCAACGGGTGGATGAATGGAGGGAGCTGATGGAGGTAGAGAGCAGTTCAATAACATCTGGAGGATGATTGATCTCTGAAACTCTGGAGTGGGTTAGGGCTTACAATGATAAGCAGTTTGTAAAGGTTTGCACTCTTGAATTTAGGCTTCTCGAGAAGTAGTACTTGTGTGTCGAGCCAAATAAGAGAGAAAGGAAATAAAAACCAAACTGCACACTGAGAAAACTTGCAGGGCGCCTTTTAGATGAAAAGAATTTGATTATGTTTCTAAAAACTTGGTGCAATATGAACAACATCCAAACATCTTAGAGGATAAAACCAGTAAATGTTTGTCATTTTCATTTTTGCCTCAAGAGATCCAAGATGTCAGCTTGTGTCAGTGTTCGTTGACCACTTCTGAATGAATTGCCACTAAATTTAGTTGAAGCATTCGTGGTCTCCAGAGAGGAAACCCTCTCACTTTGGTGATTTCCGCAAAGTGTCGCAAGTGACGTCCTGGTTCCCAGATGATTAACATTATCCTAACATCTCAGGTGATCCAACTATTCCTTGAGCACCTCCACTTGTGGCTTTGAGTAAAGTATCTCAACAACTATTGGATGGATTTGACTCAGACGTTCATGTTCCCATCAGGATCAACTGTAATCACCACTTTTCATCAACCTAAATTTGTTCAATGCTTTGGTGCAAAGCTGCAAAAGTAAACACAACCCCATCATCCTTACCTTTGATTACCTTTGTTAGCTATCAATTATTATTATTAGGATGCTAACATGCTAAGCTCAGATGCACTGAAAAGCAAAGTAAAAGAACATTTTTAAGCTAAAATCTGAAAATTCTTGATGTTTTTGCTCAGTGCTAACCCTAACCCTTGAATGATTGAGTTTCAGAAGCAGATCAGTTTATGCTGTTGCCCACACGTCAGAAATGAACATGCTGAAGAAAAAATGTGAGCATGAAAACATCAAGACGTGCTTCAAGCGAGTTTAGAAGAAGACGTGAGCGTGTGAGTGTCTAAATGTGTGAAACCCCGCGGCTGTAAGGGGAAGGCGCCTATGGTTCCCTTGACAACAGTCCGTCATGGGAAGGTGTGACCTTGCCGTGTCGCCCGAGCTAAAACAACGTGTTAAGCACACAGCAAAGAGGGGAAAACACCAACCTTCATGTCATGTCCTTTCCTTTATTTTGTTCTCTCAGCTCCTCACCCTGCTTAACCTTAACTCTTGTCCTTTACTCCCTCCCTCCGCCACCTCCCCCCCCTTTCTTTTTTATGGCCCCTATTCCCTCATCACCTTCCCTCCTCTCCTTTGCTCTTGTCTTTTTCCCTCCTCCTCCTGTCATCAGTGCCTCGTCGCCTCCCTTATTTAAGGACACCTCCCGCCGTCCTCCCTCCCTTATGCAACACCAACTCCTCTCCTTCCCCGTAGCGCCCACTCCGCCCCACCTCCTCTCTTAAGTAACGTGTCGTCCCCACCTCCGTAATTGTGATCAATGGCAGCGCCTGTGCCGTCGCTGACAGGGAGAGTAAGAGTCTCGCCCTCCTTCTTTATTAGCCTCTCCTGCTCCTCTCCTCCAAACTCATTATCATTCATAACATGGATTAGTCTGTCCCCGACGCGCTGCCCGGACAACCACTCATCACTTTGGACACTGAGCAGCCCGATTTTCTGAATCGAAACCAATTTCACGACAATGTCAAGGAAACTTTAGGCCTCTATATTTGAAATATCTAAAACCCAGCTCAAAAAAAACCTTCAAACATGCAAAACAAAACTGTAAGAAAATGATTTTGTTTGATTTTATTAATAATTTGCTTGGGGATTAATAAAAAAACATCTTTATGCTGCCATCATATTTAACAAAATTATGTTAATGATCTTTAATTAAATCTCAAATTGTGAAATTGAGCTAAAAACAAATCAGTGTGGCTTTTCTCCCACAGCAGGCCGGAGCCCATTTCTCCCACACTTCCTGCAGGTACTCAAATGCACCATTCGACATGGACTTTCCAGTTTAGTTCCTGCTCTCAACCACAATACAGTTGAGTGGTGACGTGCAAAGAGAGACACGCTGCTTAAAGCATGAGGGATTAACTTCAGTCCGGACCCGACGTGTAAGGAACTTTGCAGACGAAAGCCTGAAGGGCAACGGCTCGGCCGGTGCACAGCAGAGCTGCAGCTCAGAACCATTCACTTTACCTTAACAATACTTAGACAACACCACTTTGCACTGCACGACTAACTCCCTCGTGTTGTTTATTTGTTTTTCTTAATAATTAGAATAAACGATCAGGAAATCTAAACCTGTGGCTGTTTACTGTAACGTATGACTGTGACCTGGAGCTTTAGTGGCTTTTCTTCCTTTTTTTGTTTTGCTGTTTGTCTCAAAATGTAGATTTAATTAAACAATCATGAGTAAATGATTCATAATATCAGGCGTTTGACACACACCGGTGTTATTGTTTAGCCATCAGCTACTGTCCATCAGCTTTTCATTTAACATCACTGTTTTCGACTGTGGAACATTTAGGATTCTTTTAAGGTCATTCTTTTTAACATTTTAACCTTTATGTATTTATTTAGCTAACAACAACAAAGCGCCATGGCTAGACATTGCACGCACACAGCGTGCGTCTTAGGGCCGTGTATCAGATTACAGTTACAGCTACTGTTGTGTTTGTGCTGCGACGCTGTACGCAAAACAATATATTCACAATTTTAATGAAATGTAAGTAAAACGGGCTAAAAGTATAAATAAAACAACATCAGATGCATAAAAAGTTTACTTTTAATTAGCGTGTCACTATAATGCGTGCAAGCTTTAATTCAAACTGGCATTTAGTATTCTATAGGTTAAATGTGTCAAAGTTGGCAAAAACGGGAAGATGCAAGACTCTACCGGTGCGCGCACACACACACACACACACACCAGAGTGTGATCAGTGTGTGTTTGTCAGTCAGCAGACCCCACTTCCCCTTCATGCACTTGTTGGCCACTTCTCCAGAGTCACTTTGATCCTAGCAGATTCAGTGGGCTTCACACACACACACACACACACACACACTTAAAACCCCCCCACAAACATTCAGAAAAAAGGTTTTACGGGGTTCAAAACACTGAAATCTACATGATCAACACAAACTTGAGACTTTGAGCTGTGTGCTGCGTGTGCATGTGTGTGTGTTTAAAGTGGGAGCTGATGTGGGTTAAAACCTCACCAGGAGGAGTTTTTGATCCCGAGGTTCTCAATAAGCTTATCGGCGGTCTCCATGCACACACGCACACGTACACACACACACGCACACACACAGTAGGCACAAAAGACAAACACGCTCATACAAATGAACTTGTGCATGAAATCCAGAGCACACATAAGCAGGTGCAGGCAAACACTGTGTGGAGAGAGAGAGAGAGAGAGAGAGAGAGAGAATGAACAGAAGAAAGGGAGAGAGAGTCAACAGAATCCAGAGTGTGGACGCTCGCAGGCAGCAGAAATAACAAGCGTTTGGTTCCTCGCTAACAACGGTCTTAAAATAGCTCTGGGCTGAGTGGAGACAGCCTGGAAAGATGTCAACAGTTTGGCAGAGCGGCGCTGAATCCTTCATTTATTTATTTTTCCCCTCCTCCCGTTGCGTTTGCATTAAGATGCAAACAGAACAATTCGCCTGCAGACAGGGCTCAGGCTGCGAATGTGCATCATTACAGGGCAGGATGGGCGACAGTGCAGCTCGAGCACCAGACTGGGTGTGAGGCGCAAACGCGACTCTGCCGAGGAAACCTCAGAGGGTGTGGCTGATTATTTATATTTGCAGTTTGCTGAATATCTGCGCTGTGCATGATCGTGTTAGATGCGAGAGAGGGGAGACTGTAGTAACTGTGGGTCTGCAACAATATGAGCTCAGTCTATGTGTGAGGGACTTTTTTGCCATTAAATGCCTCAGAATCATTACGGTCCACACACACTGAAGCCTGCAGTAACAGATGCATAAAGCTTGGATGGACAAAGCTGCGGTGCTGTTGTGCTGCGGTCAGACAGACACACACAAGTGTCAGCATTGATTTTACTCCAGCGCTGAACCCAACAACAGACGCTGGATACCAAAAAAAACAACACTGATTATTTTCACTGCTGATCAGTCTCTGGTTCATCTGTCGGACGCTGGATATTCAATTTGCAAGAAGAAGCAGCAGCTGTTTGTGATTTTTAATGAGCGACAGAACAGAAAACCATTGATGGGTCAGGAGGGATCCATGAAATCTCAGCAGGGATTGGCTTTTTCTTCAAACCGCGCTGACTTTTGTGCGACGTCGCCATCGCAAGACGTTAAAATTGTGCAACTCTGTGGCACAAACTGGCACAAACAGGGCGGCTCTGAAGCAGGAAGCTCGCTGACTCAGCCCGGCCTCTGTATACCGGCGCAGTTTCACTACCCGTGATGAAACATTTCGCCGCCTGAGAGTAAGAAATCTAAAAAAAAAACCCACTTTCACTTCACTTCATGAAACAAAACGCTCACACGAGACCTTTTTCTTATTAAATACATCCAAACATTTGCAACATGATCATCTAAAATGAAAGATCTCCATCTGATCAGGTGACCAGTGCAGTTCATACTGCAGATGCATGATTAGAGCTGGAATCAGGACGACGATCACCAGCTTCGATGTCTCCGTGTTATTAGCGCACGGTTGTCCACATGCCGGCGGCGAAAGAGCTGCTAGCGTGTAAATCCAGCAAAATGCAGCACATTTACATGAATGCAGCTAAAATATGTACCAGGACGAAACAACGCGCAACGTTATCGTGTCGTTCGTCTGCTGTGGCTCAAGGACGAGCACCGGGCGAGATGAAGAGATGAAGATACGGCGACAAGGAGGCCCGTGATTGGCTCAACGTCCATTTTCAAGGTCACATTATCTCCAAGTGATCCTGCTAAAAAGAAAAAAAATTCAGAATTGTTTGTTTGTGTGTTGTTGTTGTTGTTGTTTTGGCATCACCAAAGAGCCGAACACCTGAGGCTGCCTTTATTTGAAGTGAAGCGCCGCTCGCTGTCGGAGCACAACCTGCCCGCAGAGCAGCATGAGTCATAAAGCTCTGCAGTCTGCTTCTCATCCGTGACCCTCTGACAGCTCGGTGACAGCCAATGAGTGGCCGGACTGGGCGGGGCTTAGTTACAGGAGTAGAGACAGGAAGCATAGGGCGGTGGGGGCGCGTGGCGTCGGGTTGCCAAGGCATCAATCATTGAGCGGAGAAACGGCGTTAAGTCCACAGATGGGGTTGGAGCAAAAACTGAGAGCAGGAGAGTGTGTATGCATGCTCTAGGTGTGTGTGTGTGTGTGTGTGTGTGTGTGTGTGTATAGGCTATACCCCCTCTAGCCTGGTCTTACACATGTTTAGCACGCCGGTCACATCTGCAGGCAGACTCCAGTGAGGCTGAGGCTTCCTCCTTCCCTCGCCTACAGTGGTGCAGCAGACTAATGCGAATGAATAGGCAATATGGCCAAACAGTCTGGCAAACGCTGTTAGTGAGGGGGAAACAAGACGCCCTGACAGGAGTGTGTGTGTGTGTGCATGTGTGTGTGCGTATGCGAGCGCTGAGATGCATCAAACTTTCTTTCACAAACACAGAAAGACGAGCAGCGCTCACATCAGTCTTTTCCTGCGAGGGAACTTCAGAGACCTTCGACATCAGGGCTGCTGCGCCATATCTGCCTCGAGTGATGTCACTTAAGTCGGCGTCAACTAGAGCTAAAGACGATAAGTTTTACAATAATTTCTAAAAATCTGCAAGAGTACAGTTTGTCAAACCTCCGTCGCCTGCTGCGAACGTCCACCCGAGGCTACATTAGCAGCTACTAGCATAGCTACATTAGCGCAGATCATGTTGCATTGTGGGTAGAGGCGGAATAAAGGTATCGCTGTGTCAGATATTAGACGCCGTTTCCATTAGATGGCTCATTAAACAGTTGGGGGTGTGAATCTGGTTGATCCAGGTCTACGTTCCCAGCTGAGTTCAGGCCTGCGAGCTGAGTTTGCCGTTCAGATCAAGGATGAGGCTTCGTCGAGGCTCGTCAGCCGTCACTCGCGCCCACAGAGGTCGAGCGCTTGTCTCTCAGAAGGATTTAACTTGGCATTTGGTGAGTGACTTATCACTAAAACGGCTATTATCCACAAAGGCAAACATCAGCTGCAAGTGGGAGGAACTGCATTGAGCACGGTCTGAGTCACGGAGCGGGAGATGATGTGGTTTTCATCCGACGAACAATTTGGCTGACGGCAGAGTCGCAGCTGCACCTGTGAAGCTTTCTCCTGTCAACGGCCAACACCCACTGCTTGACGAAGAGACGCTCGCTCCCAAGCAGCAGCCAGCTCCAGTTTTAGTCGGCGGGCACATTTAATAAGATGTTAAACATATTTTATAGATGTCTTCAGAGCATTCGTCGTCGAGTTTTGATCTAATTTCAGGACTTTTTTTCCTGTTTCGTTCAGCTCAGACACACACGCTGCAGAGAAGCTGCTCCGCGTCTGAACACGTTTACGTTTTCAGTGTAAATCTGCACGTTTCATGTCGCGTACAGGTCGGAAACACTGACATTAGGCGGCGTTTCGGTGCAACCACCTCACCACGGCGACCCTGAGGACCATGTTTACGGAGGTGTTTGGTGACCGATGGAAGTAATGTCAGTAACTGTGTAAGCGTGCAAAGTTTGCGTGTGCATGACTGCGCAGCTCCTGCAAACACCCGACACCACACCGCGGTGACATCAGTGCTCAGACACAGCCTCGCTCGGCGGCGGCAGCTTCTAATCAGGGTCGTGGGGAAACCTCTGGGTGATGTGCTGTGAGTCAACACACACACACACACACACACACACACACACACACACACAGAGCATATAATCGCCCCGCCAGTCGGCACAGACTTGTCCTGATTCCCGTCTTATCAGTGTTTGTCCAAACGGAGCGCAGCATCCAAACCTGCTCACACACATCATCGGACTGAACACACACACACACACACATACACACACACCGATGAAGCTAACTGTGGTTCGGCTGATCAATATGCACGAACGCCTGACACCGTCCTCGCAGAGCAACGGCGGGAGGAGCAGCGGCGCAGCAGGACACTAATCCAGTAGCTTTTAATATAGTGCGAATCGATCGAGGCTGCGTCCCTGCAGCCGCGGCTGAAACGACTGCGCTGCCAGTTTACTGTGACAGCGATGTGAGGCATGAAACTAAGGCACAAACCCTGAATTTCACCTTTTCAGCAAACAGCAGCTGAATGAATCGACTGAAGACGAAGCAGGTGCTGTTTTCATATGTCGGCGTCATCACGTCTGGGTGGTCAGCGGCGTTAACTGCTCACTGACTGGTGTTGGTGTACCCCGGGCCTCGTTATTGGTTCAAACTCATAATCTTTTGTCTCGGAAACTGCAAAACGTGTTTTTAGCGGCTTGAATATGGCGTGCGCCGCTGATGCAGTTCGTTCCCCTGCGAGCGCAGAGAAGCTGTCTGTCGCAGGGATGTGAGCGAGCAACACGTCAAAAGCAGCACGAGTCAAGAAACAAAGAGACGGCGTCTGAAATCACTTCTGACGCGTTTGTTCTAAAAGCGGCGCTCTGATCTCTCGGCCTCCTCCGCTCTGATCTGCGCGGCGAATTACAAAACGGCACGACAACAGCGGATCCAACGCTCACCTTGACGAACAAGGTGAGCCTCGACACGCGGCGGCGGCATTAAACCGGCTTTCATCAGCTAATGGCTCTCAGAGACGTCGGCCTCCCGTCCTCGTTGGCCTCGGTACGCGGGGGGCTTTTCATGGCGACCCGGGGAGAAGTGCTCCGTCAGTCGGGGGCTGTAATCAAATGAACTGCGAGACAGGAGTGAGGCGCGGCGACGCAGGCTGCGGACGGTGAAGGAGGCGTTTCTGTTCTTGGGGGGAGGTTAGACGTGGAATGAAGCCGGCCGTCAGTCTGTTCCTGCTCTGTGACATTTCCCTTTTCCACGGTGTGTGTGTGTGTGTGTGTGTGTGTGTGTGTGTGTGTGTGTGTGTGAGACCGCCCAGCATTAGCAAACCAGAATCTAATAATAACGTGCGTTTCGGTGAACGCCTGGCGTCGATTCTGAGTTCGTGTCGCCTGCATCGGAGGACGGCTCACTGCGGGGGTCGCGGTCGCGCTGACACGACGCATTACGACTTATTGAAATCAGCGTCTTCCTGTGCGCCGCAGGCTCCTCGCCTCCCTCCCTCCACCCGTTCCTTATCTCTCCCAGCGACGCTCCCCCCACTCAAGGCTTGTTTTCCCTTTCTCCTCTGGCGATCCATGATTCTCCATCTGTCTCGTCTGATAGCGCCTCTGTTTCCCCTGCTCCTCCTCCCTGTTCCTGCACGCCGCTCTGCAGAGTTCATCTGATTGGTATTCTGCTCCCGACTTTTCCTCTTGTTTCCAGTTCGATATCCATCTCTGCTCACCTCCGTCTTCCTCCAGCGCAGGATCTGGATTGATTCCAGTCCAGTCCGCCCTCTGTGCGCGCCGCGTTTCTCCCCAACGTCCGCCCACGCTTTACGGCGCTCGTCTGGCCCCTCGTCTAACAGCCGGCCTCTTTAAGTACGAGCCATAAAGTTCAGATTCAGTCCGTGAAATTAGGGTAACACCCAGCGCCAGCATGACGATATAAACGTCCTCTGTCACCAGCTGACACGGCGACAGTTTCACCTGTAGCACAGTAACAGCAGAGGGTTTCATTTCACGTCTCTGAGCCTTTGCCCTGTGGTCTACCACCTCGTTTTCAGACGTCTGACACTTGCCACCAGCATCTCGCTTCCCATCAATCGCCACACACTGTTACCGAATGAAGTCATCTTAGCAGCACAACCCCCAAACAATATATATCTCGTTCTGAAAGACGCCGGCACCGGCTGCATCGTAAACTTGGTGTAAGGTGGTTTTGAAACACCGTCCTCAGGGTTTGTTCGCTCAGCAGCGACGACCAGTTTGTTTTCACACTGTGAAATGTCTCAAACCAACAAAAACAAGCACACGAGTGTGAATATGTAGGTTTCTATATAGAAACTTGTTTGCTTTGATCTATTTTTGATCTAATTTCAGACTTTTTTGGCGAGCGCGTCTTCCTGTTTCGTTTTCAGAATAAATCTGCATGTTTCGTGTCACGTTTCGGTGCAACCACCTCACCACGGCGACCTTGAGGATCATGTTTACAGAGGTGTTTGGTGATTGATGGAAATAATGTCAGTAACTGTGCAAAGCTGTGTGTGTGCATGACTGCGCAGTACACCCCACCACGGTGCCGTCAGAGTCGTGGGGAAAGCTCTGGGTGATTTCTCTGAAACAATGAGACCTCCAGAGGAAAGGAGCTGTAACAAAAGCCATACGTCCAGCGGGTTTACATCATCATTCAGCGACTAAACTGATCACGAGACGAGATGACTCCAGAGCTGCCGGCGAAGAATGAAGATCTCACAGATCAACTCGTGTCCTGGGGTTGTGAAAATGCCCCGGTGTAAGATCAAAAAGCTGAAGAGCGTCAGTGAGATGTATCATCTTTTCAAAAAGGAAAAGAAACTGAGGTCAGGCTCGAGAGTTCGCTGACCTTTATTCTGAAAGAGCCCCGGCGATTCGCACGCCTCCGACATCAGAAGTGCGAAGACGCTCGAGGCGGCCAGATATCAGCACAATCAGCGTACAGGATCGCCACGACGGCCGACCTCTGTGCAGACAAGCATGCATTTGGCTGGCAACCACACACACACACACACACACACACACTCACACCCTTCTCTCCCTCTCTGCCCTTCCTGTCTACTTATGATGCGATGATCCCACGCATGCATGTGTGTGTGTGTGTGTGTGTGTGTGTGTGTGTGTGTGTGGGAGAAACAGTCAGAAAAACAGAGTGGGTGAACGTTGGCATAAGTAGGTTACAGGTAATACGTAACATGGTTGTGGTGTGTGTGTGTGTGTGTGTCGCAGGGACAATATGTACTATATGCATCACTGAGCCTGCAGTATGTGGCTTTCCTATATAGCTATGACGCTGTGTGTGTGTATGTGTGTGTGTGTGCTGTGACTCATATTTAATCTGAAGGCAGGGCAGAAGTGATTCCTCCATAACAGGCTAAAGAATATCTGTGTCTGTGTGTGTGTGTGCGTGTGTGTGTTCATCAGGACCAAACCCTGGCACGGCGCTCGGCTGTGTGCTCCTGCCCACAGCAGGGGAGCTATCTGAGCGTGTGACTGCATGTAGGTGGGTGGGCACTTCATTTTCTGATGTTGTTATACGGAGCTATCTAGTATGCGTGTCGGTGCGTGGGCGGCGGCTGCCTCGTTTCGGAAGGCATGAGTGTTAACTGTGTGTGTGTGTGTGTGTGTGTTTTGAGCTATTAATCAAATCCCTGGAGGAACTCGAACACTGGGAGAGAGGGGAGGGCGGCGCAGGAGGAGCTTTTTCGGGTTTTCGGACGGTTCGAGTTCGAGCAGTTCAGAGGTTTTTTTTGGCGCTTAACGTGAAAGGACAGAGAGACGGGGCTGCAACTGAAGCGAGCGCTCGCCCTCCGCACGCTGCAGCCAGATGAGAGAGATGGAGGGATGATGGAGCAACAGACGGGTGAGAGAGGGAGTGAAGACGAGAGCGTTGAGTCATGGTGTGTGAGGACCGAGGATGGAGAGGAGGTAAAGAAACGGCAAGTCATGCAGATGAATAAATATATGAGTGTGTGTGTGTGTGTGTGTGTGTGTGTGTGTCCCTTGGGTGTCCATCTGCACAGTAACATGTAGCTGCGCTCTACATCTGGCCTGGGAAAAGATAAATAATATAAAAATAACAATAAAATAAATAAACAAGCGTTCACCACACGCGCGCGCGCACGCGCACACACACACACACACGCACACACGCACAGGAAAAGCAGCACAGTAACACAGTTATCGGTCTGTTATGTAACCCTCTGAACAAACGCAGAAGACGCAGTGTTGACAAACAGCCTATGGCCCGAATTCAGTCCGTGGAAAACAGAGAGAGCGGCGTAAACGAGGACGACGCCGACCTTCCGCTGCCTCCGAGCGGCGCCGCGCTTTGTCGCGCCCGCGAGAAACGCACACACAAACCCGGTTTTCACCTCAGATCTCTGTTAAATCTCTGTAGTTCAAACAGAGCGCATGAAGGACGTGGTTCAGCGTCACATCGGCTGTAAAGCCTGGACTGAGGTCAGAGGTCAGAGCTGGCACTGGAGAAAACAACGAGCTTCCCCTCCTCAGTCTGATCTCATCGGACTTCGCTTCTCGCCAACAGCTGCTGCTTGTTTGCTTGTTTCCGTGATGCATTTAGGAGCCAAAAGTACCTAAACGCACCGCTCGTGGTGCTTTCTGCAGCTAGCAGCAGAAACGTTCACTGTCGGACTTTCAGGGACTTTCTTGGGACCAAAATCCAAATCTGCAGATTTACTGAGAAACACTTGAGAAATGTGGATCTTAGGAACCCAGAGTGACGCAGAGAACACATCTGACACAACAGTCAACAGCTGCTGAGTCATGTCGGGTACATACGAGCCATTACTTCATCGCTCCTGCAGAAGCTAACTGAACAGCCTGCGTTTGTGCAGGCTGACAAGGCGGTGTGAGTGCAGGTGTGTTGCAAACACCTTGATCTGAAAAACAACAAAAACAAAAACAAAACAAAATGAAGCCAACGTCTTCAGGCGCTGAGTCAACCCAAGCATCGCTGCTAAATGCATTTAGCATGAGGAGGAGCAGCATAAGACTGTACCTTAGCATGAAAACCAAAAAACACACTAACTAATAAAACAGTGCAGGAGGTTAGCAGGCGTGAATGACAGATTAACAGCTGCAGCGGTGATATTATACTGAGGATGAGCAGCGGCCGCCTCACACCAACTATACGCTTCCTCCGAGTCTGCAGAGGAGACGCTGGTAGGAACGTGGGAGGGCACCGCGCTAAAACAGGAGAAAACACAAAAGGCCCTTTGTGTTTGAACACAGCGGCCCCCAGGAGGAGCATACTGCGTGTCACTAACGTTCAACAGCTCCCACGTGCAGCATATTACGCGGTCATATTGTCATGGAGGCAGAAGCAGAAGCAGAGCACCTCGCACCTTTCAAATGTTTTCCTGGAATGACCAAAAATAGCCGCCACACGTGAAGAGAGCCTTTGGCACGGGCTTGAGCCAAAACGGCGTTTAAATTTAGTGAAGATGCGACGCGTTTGCATTCGCTGGAGCCCGGGGCGGTTGCAGTTACGACGCGGCGGGACTCAAATGTAACAGCGGGTGACTCCACACCAGCTCGGAGAGCCGCGACGGCACCTCGGGTGTCGGCTGCTCCTGAAACAATGGCGACAGAGGTGAGACTGCGCTCGGCGGCAGATCCATCATGGAGGAGGTAATGGTGGCAGTGGGAGGGAGGAGGCCGGCGGGGGACGGCGGATCAGGAGTTACAGACGAGACTAGAGCAGGTCCCCGAAGCTCGGACTGAGCCGACAGTGAAGTACGACACTGTGGGGGGAGGAAGGGAGGTGGGGGGGAGATAGAAGGAGACGAGGGGAGGCGGATGAGGAGGAGACAGAAGAGAAGAATACAATGAAGAGGGTGTGGAGGAAGAAGGAAGCACGTGGCTGGGTCTAATTCCTGCATTAGCTCACATCTCAGTCACATCTCCTCCCAGGCCCACTCGCCTTTGATGTCATCCCTTTCTGGTAAAGCCTCCCTGTTCCTCTCATCAGCCTCTCCTCCCCCATCATCTCACCTTCAACCACTCCAGCCCATTTTCCCTCACCCCCCCACCTCCCCACCCCTCCCTCCTGCTCTCATCTCGCCCTCGACTCCTCACAGCGAGGCTCTCCTCATCTCGTTCCCGCCGACCTGAGCTCGTCGCACCCCGCCCGCCTTTTGCTTCGTTTTGTGACGCCGCTCGACTCCGCAGCCTCACAGCGCCCTTGATTTGGCCCCGAGGGATCATGATGATGTGTTTTCCATGCTCTAAATGTTGTTTTCAGCTCTGTCAGGCAGTCGGACGGGTTCACAGACAATGGAACTAAACACTGTTTATTCAAAGATGCTGCGTCAATAACCAATGATGTGTCCTGTGCATGGAAGGTAACAGACAGGGCAGAGTCGACTTGCAGGAGATCTGCAGCTAATCTGGTCGCTTTTCCTTTAAAATGTGAAGGTTTGCAGCTTTTTTGGATCATAAACTAAATATAGTTTTGCGCCTGGACCATTAATGTGACCAAAAAAGCATTTTTCTTTAAATAAAAATTAGATCCGCAACACAAATAATCATCAACTGCAACCGCTGCTCGCATCGTCCTCGTCCGTCTGACAGACCGGCCCTGCGCGGTCCAGACTGAGGCTGTAATTGGCTCTGCTGTGTCTCAAACCAAGTAAAACAGTCATTTTCGTGAGCAACACCAGGCCCTGAAATCAGCGACAGGCTCGGAGACGAGGACGACAGTTCAGAGGTCTGGAACCAGGGCGAACGTCACCCTTCATTTCCTCATTTCCTCCGCTACGATGCCCCGAAGACGCCTGAGCCGCCTGCCTCTCTCCACTTCTCCAGTTCCTTTCCTCCTCCTCTAGTCTTTCTTGGCTGCAGAGCTCAACGGTCGCCCCGCTGTCACGAGCTGACACCTGAGGCTGCACACACACACACACACACACACACACACACACACACACGCACGCACCTAACGAAGACACAGCTTAGCTGCTATTGATGCAAGTCGCTAGGTGAGTGAGACGATGTGCACTCTGAAGAATACAGTGATGCTGCAGGCGCCGAATGCAAACACACCACACACACACACGCACACACTCTCAACACACACACAAGTACCACGGCGCAAGGTCAGCCAGGACGCCGGACTCCGGTGCTGCCGAACACATATAGAAATGACTCTGCTAAAGGCAAGGCCCGCCAGCGACAACAACACACACACAGGAGCGCGCACACACACACACACACACACACACACACACAACGCTACACACACACGCACTCAACCGCTGTTTGATGTAATGCTCAGGTGAGACGGGGCAGATTCAAGTGCAGCTAAGAACGCGGTGAAGATGACACTTAAAGGCAGCAATCAATGTGAAAACAGCCTCTCACACACACACACACACACACACACACACACACACACACACACACACACAGACGCTAAGTGACTGCAGTGGCACAATATAAAATCACACCGTGAAAGGCGGCGAGCAGCGAGGCCACACTAAACCACACAGCGCGACACCGTGCACACACTCTGGCGTCCTTTGAATCGAGGCATTGTTTCAGCAGGCGACGACGAGAGCGGAGGTCGCGACGCTGCTCAGGCTTTCGCGGACTTGACTGTGACGACAGGGACGGCGCACAATAGCACACCACCTTCACCTGACGGCGGGTTGAGGAACGACTCCCACCGCCATCTTGCTTTGGCGACTGCACGATGGGACTCGAGGGCAGATGGGGAATAAAGTGGAGCCACCAGCGCTGTCAGCCGCCGTTCAGTGAAATGTTAATAACACGCAGAAAAAAAGGGAAGTTCCGCGGGTTGTGCAAACGGAACACATCGCCATTGTTTTAGCGAACAGCGTACAGTTAGTGTCAGTCAGATGTGTTTCGCTTTGAGGAAGGATTTATAAACTCTGGCGCTAGGTTGCAGTCGCTCTATCATTTCTCTCATCTTGTAATCTAGATGGATTTTAACCTGAACCAGATAAATAAAGTGTTCAGAGACTGTTATTATGAGGCTCAGACTTTTATTTTGAATTCCAGGCTTCCTCTTCCTCCTGGTTTCTCCCGGTGCAGGAGCAACTGACAATGTAAGTTGGGATATTACTGCTACGAGGCTGGTCCAAGCCCTGGACTGGAAATCAGCTTGTAGATGCGCACGATGCTATCACCTCTGATGCAGGTCGTATTGTCAGACCGCTGCAGATGATCCAGGATGCAGCGTCTGGTCTTCAACCACCGGCCCCTGGTTAGCTGAACCCCCCTCAGCCAGGTCTACGCTCCATCCCGCTCTCTACGCTCAGCCAACGAAAGACCTGGTAACAATTAAAAACAACTATGCACCTGACGTCAGCTCTACCGGCGCACACCTTGGTCCTGCTGGACTCAAAACGCTTCTCTCTGCTCGTGTTGCACTTTGTCGCTTGTGATAAAAGCGTCTGCCAGACAGATTGACACACACATTATTTTCCATTTGTCACGCGGCGCTCTGAGGCGGGACCTGCTGCGAGCGAGGACGAGCAAATACGAAAAACGTGAAACCATCATTCGACAGCGTCGCTGAACAAATCAAAGTATATCACTTTAAGCTTTAACCCTACGATGTAAGAGTTAATATGTGGAGACTCACTTCCCATTTAGGTCCCCTGCAAGTGTGTGTGTGTGTGTGTGTGTGTGTGTGTGTGTGAGACCTCCTGTTCTTTTGCTCGTTTTTTTTCCTGCATCGCCGTTTTTTCTTTATCTCTCTCCTTCAGTCTGTGCCAACCTCGCTCTCCCTCTCTCTCTCCCTCTCTTTCCGTCTTGCTCTACTTCCCACAGCCACAGGCAAGGACACACCGAGGCCTGTTACTTCCTAAGGAGGGCAGAATCAACCTTTACACACACACACACACACACACACACACACACACACACACACACACACTTACACTCAAACACACGTGGCCAACTCAACTCTGTCAAAGTCGATCACATGTGTTTACAACAAAAAAAAAGCGTCCGTGACACAAAGCGGGGCCAACACGTGTGGCGGCTGCATGAAGAAATATTTATACATATATAAATAAGACATTTTTTAAAAACACCACCCTGAGCACAAGTTATCACTGTTGGTTCACTAATCAGGTTTTTGCCAGTTTGCACTTTGCTATCCAGAGTGCCGGGCTGTTGTCTGGCCTCTACCCCTCGTCTAGGCCTGCGAGACTGAGCATGTGACCTGCAGACTGTGTGTGTGTGTGTGTGTGAGACGAGATAAGATAGTGCTTGTGTTGTGAGAAAGTGGAAAACGCTTGCTTGCAGCTCTACTCTGTGTGCATGCGCCTGCGCTTCGCTGAGTAAGTGTGAGCTTACAATGAAAATAAGGATTCCCTTAATTATGAGAATATAGGAGCAATCCCTTTTTGTTGTCACACACAAAACACAAGTGCACACATATAATATAACTGACCCTTCATTAAAGCGATTACAGATTAATGATCTGAGCACCCGCCTAATCCAGTTTAGCTTGAGGTGGAGAGACAATGCCATCAGAGCTCGCTGTCCGCCACTATGCATCGCCACCAAACGGGAGACCTGTATCTGAACAGACAATCGAATTAGCTTCCTGGTTATCCACCAATCAGAGGCGACCTTGCATCGATGCCATCGCAACAGGACTGAGAGTATCAGAGTGACCGTGCTCGTGGAGGATACGTCTGTTTTCCAGTAATTTGTCTCCTAATTTGGTGCTAACTTAGTTTCTGAACCATCACCATCCATTAGCTAAACTAATTTAGCCGTTAGCTTTATTTCTTCAATAAGCAAACAAATAAAGATGGCACTTGTCCAGTAAAACGTTTGATCATGGGAAACTTTATCTGCTCTGACAGCATTAAACCCCAAATTAACCCTAACCCTAAATATGAAGTTAAACCTAAACGACAGTTAGCTTAGCTTAGCTTAGCGCAAACAGCTGGACTGAATCTGCCCAAAGTGGCAAAAACCCTACAAACACCTTATTGTCACATGCTAACTTTGAACAGTAAGGCTAGCAGTTTCCCTTTGCTTCCAGTCTTTATCCTAAGCTAAGCTAATCACCAGCTCAACTGCATTTTATTTGTATAGTGCCAAATCACAACAAAGGCAGTCTAGCTTTAGTTTTAGCAAACATGAAAGTGCAGGTATTGATTTAAGCTTTTTCCCCGATGTAAGGTGTGTTTATGCTAGGCTAACGGCCCGCTAGACAGATGTAGCTGCTGCACAGACATAATCCAGCTCTCTGCAGCAAAGAATGCAGAATAAATCCTTCAGGCTGTGGATCGTCGCTTACACGAAGCCATGCCCAGTCGTCTTCATTTAGCTTTTGCTTTCATTTATTAATTTAGCAATGTGCGTCATTCTCCGAATTGGTTTCAGTTAGCGCTGCTAAGTTATTACATTAGCGCTAATGTAACCCCGCTCATGATAATGATAATTATGCAGTGAAAGGTTTCTGCAGCTGTCGGCCTTTGAACACTACTTTCCCATCACCGTCAAATGGATAAACTCCAGCTGAGTCTTGCTTACAAACCTTATCTGAAGATGTAAAGTAAACTGAGTAAATGGTCCAATCAGAGGAATCAGAAATTGATCACCTTGAGATGACGCACACATTCCCATCTACGTTATCTGTATTAAAAAGGGCCACAGATCAATCTGAATCATGCTATTAAGACCTACAAATGTCCTAACTACTAAGATTTGTCAGCTGCAGGAGCCGTTTTGCTGCAGAACTGAAGAAATGTCAATAAATTATTGTCAGTAATCCTTAGACACAGGCGCCGTGTCAAGGTCAATCTGTGTTAAGTGCATTACAAGCTTGTGTTGTCGCACAGGTGAAACAGTGGGTAACCTGAGCTGCAGAGGATTACGGGCATGTGCATGCATCATTTGCATGGACGTGAGGATGTACAGTAGCAGCACAGCGACATAAATGTGGTTAGTGTTGTGCTTTTCATATCATAAGTGTGTTGTATCTGTTTATTGTGAGCCCGTGTGTGTATCTTTGTGCGTGTGTGTGTGCAGAATATAAACAATCTCAGGTATGCGTCCAATGAGGAACATCTCCTACTTCCACCTGAGCATCCTGCTCGTGTTTCAACAGGCTCAAGATGAGATCATGAAGAAAACACTTTGTCATAATGTGTGTGTGTGTGTGCGTGTGTGTGTGTGCGTGTGATCATGTACCTGTTGTCAGCATGATTTGTGTTTGCCTCACAGCACGTCCTTTTATGTAACTGGATGCCACCGCGTCCTTGTTTATAACACATTAGATGAAGCATATGTCAGTGACATTGTCTGTGAAGAGGTGACACTACACCTTGGATGTGGAAATCTGTGGTTGTTGTGTGTGTGTGTGTGTGTGTGTGTGTGTGTGTGTGTGTGTGTGTGTGCTGGCTGCCAGATGGGAGTCTATGATTCCACAGCAGGGGGCTCACTGCCAGGAGACATAAGTTCTCAAAAACTCACACAAACCATACGACACCGCAACAAAGGCCTCCTCCGACCACAGCCGCGCTAAAACCCCTTCAACCACAGCATCCACACTGCAGCAGCAGACGCAGCAGCAGCAGCAGCAGCAGCAGACGCAGCAGCAGCAGCAGCAGCAGCAGACGCAGCAGCAGCAGCAGCAGCAGCAGACGCAGCAGCAGCAGCAGCAGCAGCAGACGCAGCAGCAGCAGCAGCAGCAGACGCAGCAGCAGCAGCGGCAGCGGCAGACGCAGCAGCAGCAGCAGCAGCAGCAGCAGCAGCAGCCTCTTTGTCTGCTCATTTTCCCATCACGTTCGCCTTCTTCTGCAAAATCCAGATGATGCAGACAGCGGCTGTCACTCGCCTGAACACGAGACCGTACTTATTTACCCGTAATTACGTTTAAAGCAGTGGAGTTCCTACAGCACCAGCGAGGACTAGTGCTGCATTACATTGCTCCTTTCAGCTGTACCGTTGACTGCTGTGGGCTTGCATGCGTCCTCAAATCCCTTTATATCACGTTTGTTTAGAGTTAGTCGACCCTGGAAGGGTTTGAAGGGCCACAGCTGAAACTTGGCCTGCAGGCCGAATGCAAACACCTCCCGTGTTGTGTTGTTGAGATACAATAGCTGTGAGTATCCCAAGTTCCCTTAACTGACCGGCTGCTCAGAGTGTCACTCTGTGTGCTCAGACAGGGAAATAAAACCGCTTATACGGCAATTCACCCCACCGAACTCACCGAGGGCCGACGTTGGCCTGCAGGCCGCGGTTTGGGCAGCCTTGGCAGAAAACAGCTTCTCGCAGAAACGTTCCTGAACGAGACGACGAGTGTTTTTTATCTCCAAAAAGAGAACTCACTGTATTAAATTTAGGCTAATGCTGCAGCGAGCATGTCTGATTTGTTTGAGCAGCAGGCGAAGCCACCGGACTGCCTGGATTTTAATCAGCGCCTCATCAATAACCCCTCTTAAGTCTGATACCATTACTCACATTTTCCTCATTTTCGAGGCTCAGGCCGAACTGACACTGTTGTCCTGAGAATTACATTCTTCCGAAGGTCTATAAAAGAGCATTTATGCCGCCGTTTGGGCATTAGAGCAGTGAAAAGCATACCAGAGAGATTCTTTTGAGTGGGTTAGCAGCTTTTTAAAGCTGGGTGAGAGGTTTCACTGCAGGGTTTTTGGTTTTTTTAAAACAGCCTTCAAGCTGCTGAGAAAAACACGACTCCGCTCACTCGGGCTATTTTACTGGCTGTGGACTCTCCGGCGGCATTAAAACTCCTGTGAATAGCACCAATTATAATCCATTCGTTTATCTTCGCAGAGCCATTAGATAAACAGATCATTAAAGGCAATCATGGCCATGTATGTCATCATCTCCCATCTCTCCCCGAGGCCTGGAGTTGGACGGTTATTATCAGGAATAGTAAATAATGGTGGAAAGTGAGCGTGAGGCGGTGGAGGAGGAGGTTTAAACTCTATTTACAGACTCTTTCCCTTCATCTTCAGCAGGCGAGCTGAGCCGCGGAGGAAACTTCAGACCCCTCGGTCACTCGGCCGTGCGGAAGAGCGAGCAGCGCCAGGGCGAGTGGCAAAGCCAAAGCTTCTTAATGAACACCACCACCCCATCTACGCTGTGTGTGTGTGTGTGTGTGCGCGATAGCCTGTTGGCGCTCCCTCCACTTCTTTCCATTTGTGTGCGCTCAGTGGCCGGGGTTCAGGGGGCAGGGTGGGTAATGTAACGCTGACACTCGAGGAACGCGTGTCGCCCCACTATTGTGTTGCAGGGCAATTACAGCAAACGAGTCTAACAAATGCACGATGTATAATTCAGAACATCCTGCTCTTCTGCGCCGCGCTCCTTCAGACCGACAGTATTCATTACCAGGCCAGCAGATAGGCATTTATTTTTAATGCAATGACCCTGCTGTTTTCACTCTTCCTATGTTTATTAGCTGCTCTGAGCGGCTGCTGATGCACATCTGAGGAACGTGCGAAGAGCTAAAGCTTAAACTGCTGGATTATAAACATCTGTCAACATTTTGAACTTACGGTCGAGTTTCTTCTTTACTGTTTTAGCTAACAAGTGGTGTGGGGCATTACGCTAATGAAAACTAATCAATCTGCATTCAGTGGACACACTGGGACATGCTAGCTTCGTGCAGCATCTTTAAACAGAAGCAGTTAGCCTCACTGTTGCACCAAGGTTGCCTTCTTCACACGTTCGTAGCCGGCTTGCTAACGTTAGCCACAGGTATTTCCTCCATTCAGCTGACACCTGGTTTGGTTTTAAGTTGGGGGCGTGCAGCTGTGCAGGATTTCTAGAGCGCTGGGAGAGGCTAGGCTAGCTGCTAGCTGCTCAATAAGCTGCTTGCTTGTCTTGTCTTGTTTGCTTCTTCCACACGTGTTTAATTTTAAGGACGTGACGTGTGAGTGTGGATTTGAAGTTGTTTAAAGGCATAAGTGATGCAACATCTGCCATGGAGAATCATGCTAAAAGGCTCACGGTTCAACCTGTCCTCGTCTCCACGGTCCAAAATGTCCGCCCGCCTTCCTATGGATCTAGACTTGCTTTGGGAGAAACCGCTCCCCGCTTGGAAGCCGCACTAAAGCCCAGGATCCATCTAAGAACCTGAGTCATGGGATTTTCCACTCGGCTCTTTAAGGAGACCTTTAATAATGCAAGGCGATGAGCTCCGCGACAGGGCCCATTCCTGGAATACCTGACGCAGGAAGCAGCACAAGGAGGCCTTAACTAAACTCTGCAGGAGGCTGGAATCCAAACCATTCGCGGCGCGAACACTGGCGGGCACCATCGACATTCCACCTGACAGATACGCTAAACCCACCTGAGGACCGCTGGTCTTTACTCACTGCGGCCTCTGTGTGGGCGAGGTGAGGCGAGGGTTCGCAGCAGATACTGGAACCCATCAGTGGGATTGTTTAGTTGCCACAAAATGAAGGTTTCATCCCCCGAGGTGAGCGAGAAGAACCAATGAACCGAGCAGAGGGGGGCGGGTAATGCCGTGTGCGTGTGTGTGTGTGTTGATGACACTGCAGAACCCAGAAGAGACCGCAGAGAGAGAGGAATCACCCACTACACCACACTGAAAGAGCTGGTCTGGAGCCAGTGGGATGATTTATTCCTGTCTGGTAAAGACTAGAGCAGCAGGTCAGGAAGGCTGAATGCAGAAACGACCTCAGGGGCGCTCACGCCGCGTTGATGGACACTGAGGAAGGGTGGAGCCCATCTTGGACGACTGTTCCTCTGTGCCCTTCAAAACAAATACTCGCTGCATCCTGTGTGCGCACACTTGAGGACAGCAGACTCACGGCTGCTCTGACATGATATCATCTCTCACTCTTGAATATTTCCTGTTACTCCCCGCTGAATACGAGCAAAAATGCCACAAAAACAAATAGTGGTTGGTATGTTTAGCATTTTTACAGGTTTTCGCTACAAACCGGGATGTCGAGTGGGCGGCTGTGAGCGCCTGTGAGCGCATGTTTGTGCCTGCCGGGGGAGAATTCAATCCACAGCTCTGCATAAACAGCATACCAAGTGGCATTTTGGGTGAGACAGGAAGAGGTTAGAGCAGCAACACCTCGGCTAGGAGGGAGGAGGAGGGGGGAGTTCAGAGTCCCTCGTGCTGCAACAAAGATTAAGCAACAAGATGCAAACAGGCTGCACACAGCTGACTGCAGAGACCGAGGCTGAGCTGCAGTCTATTACATGCAGGTTGTGCTGGCTCCGGGAGACTGTGCCACGGATTAGTTTGTCACCAGCGTTTCTGAAGCCTTTCCTCCTGCCTGTGTCGCAAAGAAATCCTATTTAAATGTAGATGACAGAGCCACAGCTTCTTCTTCTTCTTCTTCTTCTTCTTCTCCCGTCTCCTGCTCTCATCCTGTCTCCTTCCCCCTTTTTCCCGGCTCTGTGAGCGCGCCTCTGCTGCTGCGACTGCAGTGAAATCGAAAGATATTTGACGGACCGTGACGGCTGCTGAGAGAATTTCTTTTTAAAAAGGCCCAAAAAACATCACCTACCACCACATTTGGAGGCAGCAAAACATTCAGAATCGGCTGCGGATATCGGCGCACAAACACAAAGAGGGAAATAATCTGCATCGCACAGGAAAGGTCAGGAGGAAAGATATCTGAATGTAGGCTAACAATGGATGTTTTATTCATGCGAGCTGTTCCAAAATATAGATCCAGGACTGTATCACTTATTCACAAGCGCAGGGTGCACACACACACACACACACGCACACACACAGATGCCAAAATGTTAAGAAGCAAAACATACCCTTGAGGCTTTGCTTCCAACCCCATAAAGCTCCAAAGCATTTCAGAAAGCAGCATTAAG
Organism: Datnioides undecimradiatus; assembly: GCA_008933995.1. Taxonomy (NCBI): domain Eukaryota; kingdom Metazoa; phylum Chordata; class Actinopteri; order Lobotiformes; family Datnioididae; genus Datnioides; species Datnioides undecimradiatus. The sequence goes on along the minus strand of WARS01000063.1, from coordinate 63,756 downwards.
ATGTCAGCACGTGAGCTTTGCACCAGCATGCTTTAGGCCCACTAATTGCTTTCAGTTACCTAAACCGCCGGGCTCATCCGGGCGGCTGCAGAGCGGCCCTCTGATTTGAAACATGAAGACAGCCACAGGCCGAGGCTCTCGTCTGGAGAGCGGCAGGTTTTACAGGTGTAAATGTGATTTCGGAGGGCGAAAAGGATCAAATGTGGAGTTTTCCAGTTGATTTGCTGCTCGATCCATCATCAGCTCTCACGCTGTACGCTTAGCCACGGCTGTGAATCACATGAGCGCCACTTCAGTCACGGCGGTTAACCTTTGACCTTGAATCCAACTCATGACCACAGTTATTACTACGGCATCATAAATACAAGGGAACGGACGTCGGCTACCACACCACATCCGCCGTGTGTGTCTTTTAACACAGGTCACTCGAGCGAGTGCGTCTGCCTCTGTCAGCAGCGTGGCATTCAGCACATGCCAGCCATCTGAGCCCCTTCCAGTCAAACAACAGACGCCTTCTTGGATGCCTTTGTTTGGTGCCGAGCTGAGGTGGATAAGGTGTCCCGCCTGGTGCGCCCTTGCTGCATTGTCCAGATGAACATGCACAGCTACTTTGCATGCATCACAGCCTGCACTGGCCTAACGTGTCAAGAAAAAGGGCAAAGCGCCTGATCGAGAACACATTTGAGCCTGCAGCAGAGTCACCTGCAGCATCTTCTCTGCACTGCTCTCCGTCCCCAAACCAGCACAACACGGTGACTGATGTTACAGCTGCATCATGCATGGCAACACAATGCCCCTCTGTAGTTGCAGTGACAGTGTGCAACCCAATGCCTCATCAATCTGTGTCTGCACTGATCAGATCAGCAGCTGAGGCTATCTGGGGAAAGGCTGCAGCTGCCCCAACACAAATAATCTTTGCTTGTATTAAGATAACCAGAGGGCATGTGGGTCTTATCTGTCACAGTACGGTTGTAAAAAGCTGCTGGGTGAATATTATTTAGGTGATACTGGGTGCTCAAACTGGGGTTTGAGGACCTCCAGCGGCCTGTTAGGGCTCTAAAAAGGGTCACAACAGGTAAATATCCCAGTTAAAGCATAAATAAAACGGTGATTCCCTTAGATGTGAGCGCTGATATGTTCATTTTAAATCGTATGAGGTGTTAATCTTTTCAAATGGGCACCCATGGGTGTTTTTGTCTATAAAATCCCCTAGCGTAAACACACCGATTGGGTAATTTCCCGTTCAACAAGCCACTGGAAAACGATTTCATTACCGTGGCTGCCCCCTCCTTCACATACCTCGGCACACAGCTGGGCGAGGAGCGGTCCACCTCCCAGGTAGCGTACAGGTTCATGTGGACCGGCCGGTTGGAGGTGATGCTGACCGGCTTGGAGGGCTGCATGTGCGGCGAAGGGACGCCCCCAGTCCGCGGGAGCCCTCCTCGCTCCGACATCCTGGAGGCTGTGAACGGGCTTTCACACGGAGCTGAGAGGAGGAATACCCGTAGTAGCCTGGCTTCTCCTCCGTGTGTGAGTGTGTTGTCCTTTTCGTGGTGCCTCCTCCTCCTTCCTTCGGCTTATTTTTGTGTCGGCTCCCGCTGCTGCAAACGCGTAAAACGCTCCTGCGTACAATGAAAACGTAAAGTTGATCCGCTGGGTGCTACTCCCCGCCCGAGAGTGGACACATTGCAGTCTTTGTACCCGGAGACAGGCGCTAAATCCCCGCGTCCGTCTGTGTGTCCTCTCGCTGTCTCCCCCCCACCCCAGCGCCTCAACTTCGCGTCCGCTCGGTGAGTGTGTTGGTTGGCGTTTGTCGGTGCAGGAAGCGGAAATTTCTCTCGCTGGAGTCGCACAATGAGCAGAGAGCGGCGAGCTACGCCTCTTCAGTTAGAGGACGTAAAGCGCGAGAGAGAGAGAGAGAGCACGAGAGAGAGAGCACGAGAGAGAGAGAGCGCACGAGAGAGAGAACGCGCGCGCGCAAGAGAGGGGCTGGCCAATAGTGTGCTGTGTTTATGTGACAGTGTTCATTTAAAACCTGGGTTTCCATATGTTCTATCAATGATTATATTAACTGTACTGTATGTACTACTGCTGCTACTACTGCAGAGTGAATTGGCACACATGTAACTGAAATATATGTCATTTTTATTAGAATTTCATTTTTTTTAAAAAGCTGCGCTAATACATGTTTACTCTAAACCCTTCCTACCTTTTTTAATTATAATTATCTTTATTTGTACTTAAATTCCTTTATTTCATGTATTTTCTGTTATTTATGTATTGTATGATTTTTTATTCATGTTTACTTTGAATGTCAAAATATCTAACACATTAATTTTATGTCTTTTGAGTGTCCAGAAACAACTTAGAATAGTTTATATAATATTATTTATAAATAAAATAATAATAATTTTTATATAGTATTATATTATATATAATTATTTTATATATATATGCACTAATGTGTAGACCATTTATTTTATTCATTTTTAACATTAGGATTATTCTACTTTTAATGGATTATTCTACTTTTTACAATAATGAGGCTAACTTCAATTTCAAAACAACAAAGAAAGTTATAAACCATCAGCACGTACATACATTATCAGTTTAGGCCTGTAAGTTGAATAATTGCTGGTTATCATTAGACCAACAAATCAAAGACCACACACACCAACTGCACACAGTGAAACAACACCTTTTCCTGCTTACATTGACACTGATTTAAACCAACCATAGTGCCAATATTGACCCACCATTCACTGCAGATTAAAACTTTGTATGATTAAGTGTTGCATTTGTATGATGTGGTGTTACAGTAAAGTCTGTTATGCAGGAGAACAAAACATATCCTGGTGTCTTACTTGGAATCAGTGTGGGTGCGTTTCTGAGTTGTGTTTCAGCCCCATATGGCACACTCTCTGGAGGCTCAGGTGCTGCTGGAATGATTCCCATTAGTCATGTACAGGTGCAAGCTCACACTCATATGCACACATCTTCCTTTAACCATTGTGAGGAGGCAAATATACAGAGGTGTAAAACCGGTTGCAATCTGTGAGTTCAGCTCACTTGCATTTCATACTGTGAACTTGTTGTGTCTTTCTTTGGGCTGTCATGCACACCATGATGTGTAGAGGGAAAAACCCATCTTTTAATGACCAGGGAAGGCTTTTGCTTGCTTATGTAAGGTGATTATGAGGTAGAAATGTTGTTCCGAGCTGTGAGAAAACATGATAAACATGTACAGAAACGCATGTCAGCCATGCATTTTACACCTTCTAATCACCAACGTGCAGCAACACCTCACCCCCTGTGAAAGCAACGCCTGCTGCAGCTCTCCGTGTGTTTGGCTGCCTCTCGGTCCAGCATGAAACAGGTGCAGCCTTTGCACACTCAGGTGACAAAGGCACGGCTCCGATTACAATCTCTGAATGTGAATATGAATGAGAAGGTGACCTAATCACTCTGCTGACGTCACTGCACGCAAGGCTGACATCAGTTTGACATTTATCTATAGGCAGGTTATCACAGCTGTCATCGTGGACCCGCAACATTATGTGCTTGAAATGTTCCAGCATGGTTTCTCAGACGTGTGCTGCAGCAGGAGCCGCTGGTAGTGATGGTGTAACTGGAAGCAAATAGATCATGGTTTTGTGTGCTTGCACAAGATTTTCCCTCTTTAACTTTTGCCACTTATATTTGCGTTCATCAAATTCATTTTAAACATAAGTGTGAGGAGTTTTAATGCAAGACACGCAGCATAAACTGAAAGTTGAACATTTACAACAGTGGCAGCAGAATGGGGGCAGCTGGTTCTGCTGCACTGATTAGGATGTTTTAGCTGTAACAGGAGTGCAATGGTAAAAGAGTGGCGAGCTCTTTTTAAAGGTAGCATCACTTCAATAATGACCTGCACATGTCCTATATCGGTGTATGTGTGTAAGTGATAAACTGGCCTGTTGGCCCAATTTAATCACAGCACGGCTCCATATTTGCACTTGCCAGCAGTTCAGTGGTTTTAATGGCGTGCAGACAAAGTTGTAGGGGTGTAAGACAGCCTCATGCCCTGCAGACTGCAGGTTCAAACATCTCCAGGAAGACAGTGAAACTCCTTCCCCTCTCATTTATTCATAGTCCAGCCACAGAGAAGAGAGTTTTCGTTTTCATTCAGCAAAACAGAAACTGCGACACTGGCAAGCTTCCTCCCTGATTGAAGGTGTGACAATCAGTGAAATCAGCTGCTCCACTAACGAGCTGGAATTAAAACCGTGCAGACTCTCCGTCTGGCTGCCCATCCCTGTTGTTTCTCGCTCTGGATAATCAGCCGGATGACTTAAACGCAGCCCCCTGCTCTTTTTAACGCGCTTCTCTCCTGCCGTTGATAAAGAGATTAGAATCAACAGGATTAAGACGTGGCCACGGGATAATCCGGGGTTACGTTTTTACCCAGCGCCCTGAATCTGCCAGGTCATCATGTGACACTGCACATGCTCCAAAGCCAATGTCAGAATCAATTAAGTTTATACCACCTCTTATGCAACACAATTATGCCCAGATACGGCGAGCTGCAGTGTTTACAGTACACTTTTGTATTCTTTGGCATTTTGCCTGGATCTGACGAGCTCCCAGATAAATTATGGTGATATACAGACAGTACAGTGTATACTCCTCTCTGTAGTTGCAGTAAATATTATATAAATATAATAATATACATATAATTCATATACATTAGTGTCACAACTAGAGAATATTCAAATGAGTTATTATTTTCTATCATTATTCTGGGTCTATAACATGTCAGATAATATGATGTCCATTATAAATAGATTCTAGAGCCCAGTATTATATATTTAATTAATAATATTTACTTGAATTCAGTCCATCAGTCCAAGTCTCCATGTATATATATTCAGTTATTCAGTTTAAATATTCAGTTTACTATAACATAGAAGCATAAATCCTGAGGTGCTGAAAGTAGGACACGTCTGCTGTTTTTTGCTGAACAATTTAATTTCAGATATCTATTTTCTATTGACCCGTGGAATGATCAACCAATCATTTCAGCTCTCAGCAGAATACATGTCACCTGCACAGTGAGCTTCTCGGTGTGTATTTGTGTGTAAAAGATAAAGACATTTTGAATACAGACTGCAGGACTCAATGAGAACAAAAGACAGGATGGCTGCGTGGATGGGTGGATAATGGCTCTGTGGGTTGGACCATAACAGCCTGTCTCCCACTCTGAACAGATGAGCTGGCCGACAGAGGTAAGACGTGGTTACAAGCCAGGAGATGATGTCATTTATGGGCACGTGTCCCATCAGCGAAGATGTCACCGTTTAATAATAATAATAATAATAATAATAATACTAATAACAATGCCTCCTACAAACATCATCCCAGCTCTGTAATATTGTCAGTTTATGTAATGTTGCATTTTTAGGACGACAAACGCTTTTGATTTTGAACAGACTGTTGCTCCCCGTGTGTGCGGGCGTGTGTACTAGTGACCGAGACAACGTGCGGCTGCAGCAGCTATGTAGGTCACTGTGCTTCCCAGACGGTCAGGTGACCGTCACGTTCAGGGTCCTCTCCTGCCCTCTAGCCGCACATACGTGGACTGCAGCTGGTTTCACTGCAGCGAACAGCGTCTGTCTGCGAGGATTAACGTGTAGGTACTTGAAAAGTATGTGGCATTATCGCTAAAGTTCCGCAGGCATGTTTGGCACCGCCGACATCTTGGGTTGTTCGATAATGACATCAGCGTTACTGTAGCAACCAAGCTGCTACACACGCGATAGCTCGTTTCCCTTAATAAAAACTAAAATGAACTTGTTCTGACAATGCTCCAGTTAAACTTTGACTTTATTTAGAACACAGAATACATTTCAATGTATCCGTAATTCATTGATATTACATTTAGCAGTGTGCTGTATTTTAAAAAATGAATTGCTCTGAGCTGTTACCAGGCAACCGTCCCTGTATCCAGGAAGTGAACTGCTCCGAGGCGACAAACAATCCGGAAGTAGCCCCGTGTTAAACAGAAAATAACCATTTTAACACGAATTAAACAAATGAAACAAACATGTAATTTGTTTAACTTTATAGGTGTTGCTAGGCAGGTTTTGTTTGGACAGAGCCAGGCTAGCTCTTTCCCAGTTTCCTGTCTTTATGCTAAGCTAGGCTAAGCTAAGACAAGCTAAGCAGCTGCTGCAGCTTTAATCATGCAAACAGACATGAGAAGCATAAACCGTCCAACTATTGAATATAAAACAAATAAATGAAAATGTTGCAACAAATTGTGTACAATTAAAATTTAACAAAAGAAAATAAAATTTAAGATTGTTCTTTACTACTGTAACTGTTTATTACCCATCAATAGCACTTTTCATTACACTATACACATTTTAAATAGCTGTTGCCAGGTAGAGTAACTTAAGAAACTTAAAAATTTTCAGAAATTTAAGTAAAACCAGAACTAGGAAGCAGGTCTGTAGTTATCAGATCTGGTTTTTATAGTTTTCTTTCCCTTTCTCAGTGTCCACCTGGACTGCAGCCATGAACAGAATCAGCCTTATTGTAGAACCTCTAAAACATAACCGTACCATGTCTAATCCCACTCTTTTTCACGTCATTTAAACCTCAGAGTAATACTAAAACACCCATCAGTGTCCTACATGGTACCTGAGGCCATGCACCAGTGAATAGGACGCAAAGTGAGCGCTCCTTTCAGTCTATAGTCACCCTGCTCATGACTGGATCAGCTGACTCAGACTTGGCAAACACCTTGCATTCTACCACCAGCAGCTGATTACCTAATGTTAAGCCAACATTTACAGTAATTCCCCACAAAGAGCTGAAATGGAATCAAATGAGGCGGAAACCTCGGGGCAGCAGAGCCGCGAACTGTCGTCATCATTTGATTTATTTACAAAAAACAGAAAGAAAGGACATGGTTACAGTGGAAAACATAACCAATATGTAAAACGTAGAGTCAAACAAAGGAAACACTTGTCACCGCTCTCACGTGACGCAGATTAAACGAAGCATCGTCTATTTATAGTTTTAAAAACAGGAACAAAAACATGGGTTTGCTGCTACTGGTCTACCAGATGACTGGTGTTGCAGTCTGCATCCTCCGTAGTCAAAACTTGAGCACCGCGCTTCCTCTTCCATTTCCTGCTGTGGCTCGCTGTCTCGCGGCGCTTCGTCTCGGTGTTTCTGCTCTAGAACTTGAATTCTTTGTATTTCTTGGCGCCGCCTCGTGTGTCCTGCGGCTGGGCCTTCCTCTTTTTTTGCTGCGCAGCGACATGCGGGCAGAGAGGGGAGGAAACGGGGGCTGTTAATAATCAAACGTCGCCGCGAAAAGGGCAAAACTGACATGAACGTAAACCACTCTGCTTTCTTTCTCACACAAGCAGGGATCTGTTTATCGTTCTGGGCTTTAATAGAACCGACTGTTCAGCGGTGAATGGATGAAAAGGTGCTTTCTTTTAAACCCAAGTAGAACTTAACACTAAACGGTGATGACGTGTGTCTGTACCTTCTGTTTGGCAGCGTGCTCAGCCACCATGTCGCTGAAGTCCTCTTTCTCCACCTGGGCCTGCTGCTCTCTGACGTGCTCCTCGTACTTCTGCGTCATGGCCATGGGGTCCAGCTCCAGCTCCTCCGGGGCCAGGGCCACCTCGACGCCCTGGGACTCCTGCCCTCCGCCCGCTTTACGACCCGCCGTGGCCTGAGCGCAGCAGAGCGGGAAAACGTGATTTAAAGCACTGACGCATTTATACACGCCCACACAAACGCAACGTATCTCACGCTCACACACGCCGTCTTACCCCTGACATGTCGTAGATGTGCGTCGAGGCCATCATGGCTGCTCCCACGGGGCCAGTTCGTCTCTCTGGGAGCACCGTGAACAGCTGAGGCGTATCGTTTCTGTGAACGCAGCGAACATCAGCTCATGTTAACAACTGCTAATTACGCGTTTTATCTATAAAACAGCACAGTATCGCTGAAATGCAGTCTGCAGCTGAATATGACAGTTTAACAAAGAACTGTTTAAAAACACATCAGCTGAAAATCAAATGTGGTGCTGAACAGCAGGGGCGCTGCAGCGGGAGGTAAAGGGAAATCAGACTCAGCTGCGCCGCTTCGCTCACCCGTCCATGGCCTCCTCGATCTTCTTCTTCCTCAGCTCGATCAGCTCTGGCGTCTCCATGCCGGCGGGTACGGACGAGAAGCCTCCAGGCGTGATCAGCCCACTGAAACACACCAAATGAGACACATGTGTGATGCGTTCATCCGTGCGTGTCCATCTCCATGAACGCATCTCCGTGTGCTAATTTGAACATATAGGCAGAAGCGGCGTCTCTCATCTAAGTGCGCGGCAGTCGGGGGGGGGGGAGATCATCACGGAGAAGTCAAACACTCATCACCCGGTTTAACGTCTAATCAGCTTTGATCTGGCTGCTGATCTTATGGTTACATCTTTAATCATGGTAATGTCTTCAGTCTGCACGTCTCTGCATCAAACCGTCATTTAACATTTAGCACCGGATGTGACGTCAGCGGCCCAACGTCCACACGAGGAACCTCTCGTTTGGGGATGAGGTTCTTCCCAGATTCACGCCTTCTTGTTTTAAAACTTCCTCGTCAAAGCGTCGGCCGCTATCCCCCTGTAAAATACCTGTCCGCCGGCGTGAAGAATCCGGTTTCGTCCGGTTTCTCCTCGTCGCTCTCCTCTTCCTCCTCTTCCTCCGATGACTCCTCGTCCGAAGGCTCCAGCTCTCCCCACGGTGTGTGATCCACCTCCTCCTCCTCCGCTTTGGCCTGAAACAAAGACACACGCATATTTACTTCATTAGCTTCATTCACATATATAATTTAGATCATCTGTTGAAGCTCTACATGTGTAAACTGAATAAAACTGTAATAAACCAGCAGATTAGAAACGTTTCCATCAGGATCATCAGCACCAAGAACCTCGTGACAGCATTTACACGTCTGACGGATTTAAAGCTTCCCAACAGCTTCTGCTAAAAGCCAACACAAACTGCAGTGTGTGTGTGTGTGTGTGTGTGTGTGTGTCTAAGAGGTTGCACGACAGCCCACCTGGAAGTCTGCAGCATTGGTCCCAAACACGTCACCGTAAAGAGGTTTGCCCATTTCGTCTACTGGCGGCTTCCCCCAGCCTCCGGCGTGGTAACCAAACGTACAGTTCTAACAGGAAGAGGACGACAAAACATAAATATAATAAAATGCAAAACTATAACCGTCAAAAACAGAATCTGCAGCAGGGGAAGGCGTCCTACCTCTGGGATGGGGGAGTTGAGTCCGGGGATCTTGAGGTTGGGGTAGGAGGGAGGGGGGCCGTACCTCTGCATGGCGATCAGCCAGGGAGGAGGCACCTTGTGTGCGTTCTGTGGAGGAGGAGACACCGACAGCGTGCGCTCAGTGACCAGCACCGTTACACCTCTACACACTTCAGAGCCGCTCCGCTCTGTCTGGCTCTCTGTGGAGCGCTGGGTCGAGTCTCTCTGGGCTCGTCTGAGCTAAAAATACGCCGGGCGCTCGTTTCCCCGTGTCGACTGTCGCTGCCCGCAGCTACAGATTCAAAACAGTAGGTATTTTCATAACGGCCGTGGTTTCTGTGGTCGTGGTCCGGTCTTTGTTTGTGTGTTTACTGAATAAACAAGCACTGCCTTGTCTCACAGAGAGTGACGACATGATACTGAGGACAGGAAACTACAGCTCACATGTTCACAACAGGAACCTCATGTTACGAGACAAACTGTACACAGTCGTATTTGTGTATTGTTCTGTCATAATGTCTGTGGATCTTACGGGTCCGACGGGCATGCCCAGGGCGATGCGCAGCTCATCGGACAGGTCGCCCGGCTTCTTCTCCTTGAGACGGGTTTCAAACTCCTTCCCCTGCGCGCACACACACACACACACACACACACACACACACACACGCAGAGGTCACTTCATGGTCCTTTTATGAAGCAGCTTGGGGCAGAAAACGCTCAAACACCACATGTAAACTCTAACAACTTCTGGCCCTGGTACCTCGTAGTAAAGGTCTCCGTGGATCGTGAGTTTGGGCTTGATCTGCCATTTGAAGAAGGCGTCGTGCAGCTTCTGGTAGTCGATGTCGATCTTTCCCATCTTGGGTCGAACCTTCTCCCTCATTTTGGTTTTCATGGTTTTGGCGTCCTCCTGTGGACGGGAAGAAAGGAGGTGGGCTGGATTTCACGGCCTGTTTTGAACGATGCAGCTGGGAAAAACAAACAAACAAACAAACGCGACTCTGGCGACCCACCTTCTCCTGCAGCGCCTCCCTCATCTCCTGGATCCCGGTTTTCTTGATGAACTCCGGCAGCTCGAACGGAGGCTTCTCTATCCCTCTCTTGCCCTGCAGGTACTTCCTCTTGAAGCACCAGTGGCGGGGCACCGGCACGGTGTTCCTGGTGGCTTTCAGGTGGACCAGCAGTTTGGGCTCCTGGGCTGTGACATCATGCATCTCCACTACATCTGGACGAGCCACCAGCTGGAGCAAAGAGGCAGGAAGGGAAGCGAGAGGTTACCGATGCGACTGACTCTGCTGTAATCGTCTGCAGTTGTACGGGTCATCAGTCTTCACCTACCTGCTTGAGCTCAGCCACCGTCAGCCTGTTCATCCTCCTCAGCTTCTTCTTTGAGAGTTTCGGTGCATCAGCTCTGACTTCCTGCGCGTCAAGACAAAATAAACGTTTTCAGCGTGAACACAGAGGATCCGGCTCGTTCTGTTGTGTTTTGCGAACAGGTGGAAGGTCTCAAACCTCGTCGCTGTCGTCGCTGTCTTTCTTCTCATCCTCAAATCCCTTTTTCCGCAGCACGGCCGTCTCCTGCTTCTCGGCCTTCTCGGGCTCCTTCTCCTTCTCCTTCTTCACGTCGTCCGTCAGCTGGGAGACAGAAACAGTTGCATTACAGTGACATTAAAGCTGGTTATCATGAGACCGAGTGACTCAGCTGTGCTCTGCAGTCACCTTGAAGGCCTCGAAGATCCTCTTGAAGAAGATGTAGTTGGGGTCGTAGATCTCCGGCTCCTCTGTGATGTACTCGATCTCCACCTCTGCCTCCTTGTCTTTCTCCTTGTCGCCGGGCTCCTCCTCCTGCTGCTGCTGCTCCGCCTGCTCCTTCTTCTCCTGGGCTCGCTTCTGCTTGCTCTTCTTCTTGCGGTTTCTGCGTCTGCGATTTTTCTGCCGGGAAGGTTCACAAATTCAACAACGTGCAGGTGACTTTCATACTTTCAAACAGGCCACGACATGCAAACACCTTCTGTTTTCAAGACACGCATGCTGCAAGTTAGATTGTGAGATATGAGCGAGACAGAAAGATGGTGCGACACGAGACCTACATCTTTCTTGGAGATCTGACCGTCGTCGTCTTCTGTCTCAGACATGACTGCGGACGAGTTCATCTCTCCACCACCCTCCTCCTCTTCCTCTTCTTCTAAGAGAAACAAAAGATGAACGGACAAATCTATCGAAACACAAACACTACAAAACGCTGTTAACTGTTGGAGGTGGCGTGGTCTTTTTTAGTCAAACTGAAGGAAAAGCGTGCGGCGGTGCTGACCTGCGGGGTCGGTGAGCTGCTCCTGTCTGATCTCCTTCAGCTGCAGGATCTTCTCCAGAGCCTGAGGGATCTTGGGCCCGCTGACGCTCACCTCCTCGCTCTGCCAGCCCTGGAACGGAGGCAAAAACACACTCCAATCAATGTCGAGGAGTTTCCGAAACAGAACAATCATCCCAACGTTAACACAACGCTAAGACTTTATGTCTTGGTGAACAATCCAAATCTGCGTACCTCTCGGTTATCTTCCCCTGGAGGAGGCGGCACCCTCTGTTTCTGGGTCGGCAGCATACTGACGCCAGGGGGCAGCGGCGCACGAGGGTCCAGACCTGCAAAGAGACGTGTTCACTTACAACAAACACGTAGTATTTAAAGTCAACCCTGACACGTCGCAGAGGACCTGAGGCCCTCGCTTAGAGTACAAATAAAGCTGATTTCCCACTTTTCTATATCTGACAGTATAATTCACTCCCTTTGACTTTGTGGCTTAGGAAGAATGAAACTGTAATATATATAACTTATTATGTGCAGCATGATGATGAACAATCAGTTCATCTCAACATACCTCTCATTGGGCTGACGGTGGGCATGGCTCTGGCTCCTCCCATCTTAGCCATCTCCTGCTGGCGCTCCTGTTCCAGCAGCACTGCGGCCTGACACGCAAGACGGAGGGAGGCGGGAGTCAAATGCACGTCATGAGTACGGAAAGAAATAGTATCGACGGATTACTTTAGTGAAGTGAAAATCGTTTATGAGCTCAAGATATTTCCTGAGAGTGTTGGTAACGGTTTCCGGGTCTTTAAATCTGAAATAAAGCAATGATTCATCACAGCGTGGTGACTTTATTCAAGCAGGTGAACCGCGTTCACCGCCTCACCCTCTTCTGCTGCTCCAGAAGGTCGTGTTCGTCCATGACGTGGGAATCGCCCTGTGACACAGAAACGCAGATCATGACGAGGCGACCCTCACAAACCGAGCGGCTGCAGTTTTGTCTCAGGAAGAGGCTACGCTGCGTTGTTAATGTTGGCATTTTAAAGGCGAAGCACAATGCAGCAGGTATATAAACACACTCACCTGCTGCTTGGCTCTCTCCTCCTGCTGTAAAACCATGGCTGCTCTCTCCTGAGCCATCTTTAGCTGATCCTCCTGCGACAGGCCCGGCGGGGGCAGACCTGGAGGCTCCATGCCCATGTGCATGCTGGGTGGAGGGGGTCCTCCGGGCATCATGCTCATAGCCTGGAGCATGCCTATACCGGGAGGCATGGGGGGCATTGGCATCGGGGGCATGGGAGGCATACCTGGAACCTGCAGACGAGAGGAGAATAGGAGGGATGAGAGTATAATGGTGCTGCGCCATCATCTGTAGATGCCAATGTGTCGTGCTAACCTATTGCACGACACTAGTCCTCAACTGATATGTGCTGTTCGACATGGGACATTTACCTGCGAACCCATTGATTTGTCGTCACTAGGTTTGCTGAGGAGGATCCCAGTCTGCAGGGAGAGACACAGAAATAAGAGAAAGACCATTATTATGCACGAGGTGTTGATTGTGCTTTGTTTTCTATAATTACATTAAGAGGACAGCAATAGCCTCTCGTCACAATTAAGATTGAAGGACGCATGAACAAAGCTCCACTTTATCTGTATCTATTCATATGATGATTCCTACATTTGGAATAATATAGTAAACAGTCAATATCCATAAATGGGAGCTGCAGTTACGTGTTTTAAAGTAAAGGAACAGACTTTGCATTTACCTGCATCATGTAGCCCTTCAGTCTGTCAATCAGCTCCTCTCTGGGACCTGAGGAGGGACAGGAACTTTACTCATGTACGAAATGTAACATTAGACACGACACAGCATTACAGTGACTCTTCTGAGAATGAACACCGTGTTTTTCAGTTTAGTTAAGCCCTCACAGGCACTTAACGGACTGCTTGAGAAGTTAGCTAACAGGTGCTTACATTACCCTCTACTGAAGTTAGCCTGTAAGCTAACGTAAATCAATGAGCTAACTACCTCCGGGACTGGATACATGTTGTTATTGCTGCCTTTATCACATGTAATCAGTAATTTTATATATAGATAATAAATGTGTATTTCACTGAGAGTAAACACGCAACAGGCCTAGCTCTGGCTTCTTGCAACGGAAGTGTTGCGTTTTGCTAGCTAGCGTTAGCAACTGATTAGCCGCTGTTAGCTAAACACAGCCCTTCTTCCAGGGCGCTCCCCCGTCTTTCCCGGTCTTTTCTCACCCATCGTCGGCGCCCCCAGCTCCGCCAGCTTGGACTGAAGCTCCGGGTTGCTCCATGTATTCAGAGCCGCAATTGCGCTCCCTAAATCGGACGGGAGAGAATCGGTGCCCGGTGGTCCGTCGGATGCCATGTTGAGATTCTCTCAATGGAACAACGGCGGCAGCGGAAGACACGCGAACGGCGAGAACGGGACTAGCGCAAAGCATGACGGGAGCCGCACTTCCTTCTGGGACGTGAAGTATGAAATGCAGAAAACAGCATTTACTTATTATTGCCTCTAGATGCCAGTGTTGACTCCTTGTATCACGAAAATCACTTTTCATAGGTTGATGTTATTAATTATTTTTGATTAAAACGTTAAACTTTAGTTTAATATCGACATTTCTTTAAAAAAAAGGAATTTAGTTATAATAATAAACTATTTTTTAAAACGACCCTGCGCAAAAACATGACAAAGCTTCATAATTATTTTACATTATATAAAATCATAAAATTCGTACTGGAAGAAACAGTCGTATTTTGATAAAGGTAAGAATAACACAAGATAAAAATTATTTCTATTCCCGGTAAAAAATATTCAAAACTAAACGAAAAGTTACATTATCTACAAATTAATCAGAACGTTTCACACACAAGTACTCATAATTCTGCAGAATGGAGCCTGTCAGTGCTTTTTTGTGTCAAATTATTGGATTATAGGATCATCACAGATGCATACGTGTACAATAATTATAAATCAATCAATCAATGTATCTATCTATCTAATGCACAATATTATGGATACACACATATTATGGGTACACAACAGCACATAAAGCGAACCCAAACTGCACTATCAAGCAGGGTGTGCGCGGAAGACGTGAAGGCCCAGTGTGTCCATGACCCTCCCTCTCAGTGTAGTGTGATTTATGACCAGCGGGCACTGCGCAGACGCACTGGGAAGGGGGCGCATTAGTTACAACCGATCAGCGCACAGGCAGCAGGGCGTTTCTAAATTATAGGCGCTGCAAGAGAGCGAGGGAGGGGACGGACCCACACTAAACATGGAAGAGAGAAGAGAAACTGAAGTAGCACATTGAATGTCCAAATAACTGCCTTTTTAAAGGAAACGCCAGGCAAGGTAATTATAAAATTCCTTCATCAACACCAGATTCACTTTACAGTTGGCGTCGCGTTGCAAGATCATACGCTAAAACTGTGTGTGGCATCCCAGTCTGAACTTTTTTGTTATTTGTATATGAGTTTGTGAGGCGTTGCAAGGCGGAAGCTGTTAACCAAGTGTGTGCAAGCCAAACCCCGCGCCCAAGACTAGCCACTAATAACTTTGAGGACACCAGAGGAGCGTGAAATCTGCCGACGCTGCGCGGTTATTTGCGTGAAATCTCCTCCTATCGCTTGCTTTTCTGTCCGCTCAGTGTACAGTTCTCACTGAGACTCTCCTTGACGTGAGCGAGGTGAAACAAGATGGTTCGCCCAGCTGTTCCTGTTGGTCAACTTGAGAAAGTTGCAGTTTGACAGCTGGATATTGTGTCCCCTCTCCGGGACCACACCTACCACCAGGATTTACACGCTTATCTGTGCGAGCCATATGTCCGTAACATTTAAAAAGGGTCCAGCTATTCACTATAATGGAGCCAATAAGGAAGAATCAGTGTTTCCTGCATGCACTGTCGGCCTTTAAGCTTTTATCTTCATCCCACTTTGATAAAGATCACTCTGCGCTGTGCGTGTCTAGTTTCTCTGCGGGTCGGCCTTCCCCGCATCTCTGATATTTCATTTCACAGAGTTTGTAATATGAAGCAGAGATTCACCAGGGGCGGTCTTAAAGCTTACTCAAAGCACAAAACCGTGGACCTCACACACCCACGGGCATTGCTTAGCTACAGTCAGCGCGTGTGCGGCCCGAGTGCCCGCACAGTGTCGTGAGGAGGAAACCAGTGGCCCGCCAGACGCAGACACGCATCAGCAGAAACGCAGTATTGACACACACTGCACTGGTGTTTGCGTCCGTTGCGAAATCCCTGTCTGAGTGCTGCTAAACTCACGTGACCCCCTTGTCTCTGCCTGTGTTTACTGTACATCTATGGCTGCATGACCCATATCTTTTCTCAAGTTGCATAATTACAGCTGATACGTATGTAACCCAGGTTAGTAAAGGATTGTTGCGTATGGCTGCAAGTCATGACACGGTCTGTTATGGGGGAAAACATCACGCTGATGCCTTTGGAGTTAATTCAGTACACGGCCGTGACGTAACACTCAAACACGCCATGCATGCGTGTATTTCCACAGAGCTGTTTCATTTCCCAGCTCCTGGAGATTCCAGGAAACTGTAGCTGCTGGTGTGTCTGGACATGATGTCTTCTGGTTGTCATTTCTCATAACTGTCACTACCTGCACTGAGGTGGAGGATATCTGTATGTGTGTGTGTGTGTGTGTGTGTGCGCATATGAGTGTGTTTTGCATGTGAAGGGAAATGAAATATTCATCACAGACTGATTGAACTCACGTTGGGCAGATTGGGCCCCATGACACGCAGCAGAGGGGTGGGACGTTAGCGGAACAGGTTACTTTGCTCTACAGTGACTGTGGTTTTCTTTAATAACTAGCGTAAACATCAATAAATACAGCACACAGCGGTTGTTTGGGTTGTTAGCAGTCTGCAAGGATGGCAGCACTTTAGCACAACGTGTGTGTTACACTGTAAGTGTGAGATCTGCAGCTGTAGTGTTGAAGTAGGGCCCATGTTTTTAAGTATGACTCTATTTTGCATGGGCATCCTTAAACGACTGGGATGACATCTTTATTTTGCATGATTGATTTTACTAAAAGTGTTTTTTTTTTAAAACTTTGCTGACACGTTTTACCACACGATCCTCATGCATTAAGCAGCAGTGCCTGCCTATGTGCACCCTCACGTTCAGGCAAACCGTTTTCTACAGGACCACGTCGGTTCGCTGGGAAAGGCTTTAGTTTTAATGCATTTCAGGTGACGCTGAAGCCAGTTTTATGTTTGATATGTGTATGGACATTTGAACAGTATGCTGGCGCTAAAATGAGCAGGTCAAAGTCTAACGAGGGCAAAACTACACCATACCAGTTTAGGATGTTGTGTGTAGTGGTAGCAAGAGTCACAGCACTAGCAGTAGTTGTACAAGCTGCAGCTTTAGCATCTGTGATAATAATAGTTGTGGGAATGGAAAGTGTTGTAAAAGCACCGAATCACTGAAGGTTCCCACAGTAAAACGTGTGTAAAACTCCGCAGCAGACTCTGAAACCTGTTGTCGTCGCTGCGTGTTCTGTCCCCCTGGCTCCGTTCTGCACCAGCACTTTTCACTCAGTGAGCTGGGCCACGTTTGGTTGGGTGCGGTTCACAGTGAAACCGTAACAGGGTTTGTCCTGTGTTCTTGGAGCCAATGAGAGTCAAGCTGTTTTCTAACTGCTGTTTGGACTGACAGCTGAGTCTTGAAACAGGAAGAGTGTTTAGTCTGGATAATGAAGAGTTGAAGTATATAAAAAAAAGACCCGTTGATGTTAAAAATAAACCCGTGTCTGTTTTGTCTGAGCGAACTGAGATGAACTGTTCGCCGAGCTCCAGTTCTGTCAAGCGCTCCGGTGGCACCGCTGACAGTTTACACTTCCTCCTCCCTCTGCTTAATTAAAGAGCGAGCTGAGAGCTGAGAGAGCTTTTGCTTGTCGCCGCCTTCATTGTGCATGAAGATTCGCAGAAAACCACACCCTCTGTCAGCAACGTGCGCGCTATACACACGCACACACACACCACTACTGTTTGCTAGTACAACTCTGTGAGTGAACACTGACGTTAATACGATTCTGAGTATCACCGTGCACATACACAGTAAAAGTAGCACTGATGTGCCCATTGTGACTAATCCTTTTGCTATGCATGGCGAGCGTGTGTGTGGGGTTGACTGAAAAGAAAAAGGGAGTGCTCATTTGCCTTTTAAACCCTCAACACGCACGTAGAGCTGCGTGTGTGCAGCTGCTGCTGTTGTCTGTGTTGCATTCACAGGTTTAGAGCTATGTATGGATTACCTTGTATACTTTCTCTTTTCAGTATCTCATTTGTCACAGCTTTCCTTTAGGTGCTGTTGGGACAAGGAAGGCATCTGGTAGCTCACTGGGACAAGATCCGCCTTGGCTGTGAGGACCGGACCCTGCGAAGCTTTTGCGTTTTGAGGCCCTGCACTCGTGATTGTCACTGCATAGGAAGCATCCAGCTGCAGCGCAACCACAAGTACCACAACCAAGCAGCAGCCCCGGGCTTGTCAATATTTAATAGCTCCTTAATGGCTACTGATGCTTCATTCTGATTTATGATCGAGCCTCGAAGCCCTTAACCACCTTCCATCCGATTTCCATCCGAGCTGCCGCAGTGCTTTACATCAAAACTGTAGCTACAATAGGTCGCAGTTGCCTCCTTAATTATTGACGCGTCTTTACATCATATTGTAGCTCCACGCGCACAAACACCGAACGCAGAGTGACAGCTGACCCCGCACTGTTAACTCCGCAAGCACAGGATGGAGGAGCCCATTCACGCTACAGGCATGGCCGCCAGGCTGAGGAGCCAGTGGGATCGAGATGATGGTCTGGGGCAGAACCACAATGCTGTGAAGTTTCTGGGTCAGGACTATGAGGGGCTGAGAGCCCAGTACCTCCAGAGTGGGAGGCTGTTTGAGGATAGTTTGTTCCCCAGCAACGCGTCGTCTCTGGGATTCAACGAGCTCGGGCCGAGATCCTCCAAGACCTATGGAGTCCACTGGATGAGACCAACGGTGAGAAAGGGAGTTGGGGAGGGGTCTGAGAACTCTTAAAGGAGTTATTTTGCTAAATGTGAGCTTGGAAATGCATTTTCAGGCAGCTAGCTACTGCTTACAACTCATTTTCTTACAGTATAAAACTCAATTTGAGGACTTCCGTCATGATGATCATTGAGTTGTCAAAAGTTACCTTTGTTCGGTGCATTCAGGTGCTGTGGGAAACCAAACTTCAACCTCTTTTACTGCAAGAAACTAAGATTTATTCAGTCATTGTTTTCTTTTCTGTGCAACCCAACTTGTCTGATTTTCCAAACAATATACCGTAGCTTTGATGTCACTACAACTACCGAACACAAACCACAAGCAACACTGACTTTTTACGTGTTTGATCATCCTCATCAGACTTTCCTGGGTGTGTATTTGAGTTCTGTTTGCTCTTGTTCAGCCGCTTTGCAGAGAGGCAGAGAGCTCCTTCTTCCTGCTTTTTATCTTTCCATGCTTCTTCCCAAAGGTCCAGTCGCTTCCCGCTTGCCCGTCTCTGCGTTTCTCAGTCTCTCCTCACTGCTCCCTACATTATAAATACACCCGGGTGCTCCCTGTAGTTAAATATGACACTGGAGAGTGTCTCCATGAGGTGTTATCACGGCAGCCCTGAAGGCAGCACGCTCTCATTACTGTTCAGTTTGCACATCGTACCGTGACAGCTCGCTGTTGTCACTCCCGTAATAGAGCAACCCAGACGAGTCTTGATCTTAAAAGCTCTCCGGGTCGTGATCATCAGCGTGACTGCAGCCTTTTAGCTCCTCGTGCTGCCTCCTCTGAAGTGTGCCGACCACGGCGCGTGCATGTGTGTTAACATGTGTATGTCCGGTGTGCGTCTAATGCTACCCGGCAACAGCTCGTCTCGTATGTTTTATAATGCATGCGCTCTCACTGCACCACAGGATCTTTAATATTTACGCCGCATAAGAGGCTTCATGGTCACGTTCCCCGAAAAAAAAAAAACAACCAAAACATCTGTGTGTGAGCTTTGTGTGTTTCTGTGAATTCACCCACGTTCCTGACGGTTTCCACGCAGCTGTGGGTGTGTTTGCTAGTGGAATAGTTCCTTTTATAGTTTCATAGGGTGGCATTTCTCACGCTCAACATGCTGAGCTGATCGTCTATGGAGCAAAGCGATACTGGGAAACAAAGCTAGAACAAGGAAGCACTAGCACTAGCACTAGCATTTTAGCATTGCACTTTTCACATTCACAGAAATTAACTTGATATTCAAGTTACTATCACTGTACAACAAGTATAATGTGTTGGAAATGTGTCAGTGTAGCTTAAAAATGGCTTAATATTTGTTTATTTGTCAACTTTTCCTAAGATTGAGATTAGTTTTGGTCAGCGCTGGGACGTTAGTTTGGCACAAAAGCTAGAAATGAGTGCAGTTAGCTGACCTAGCTAATGAAAAGTCGAATAAAAATACACATTTGAACAACTTTAAACCTAATTTTCTTGAATACAGAACTGCTTGTGTCGTGTCTTTGGCATAAACAAAAATCTGAAAATCAGCAATTGTGGATTAAGGAGCTAATTCATGACCAACGACTTTAGCATCACCAGAGTTTGTTGTGGCTAGCTTTTGGGGAAATGAATTGCATCCTTGCTTGACAACACACAGTGCTGTGAACGCCCCTGAAACCAGACCGTCTTGTGGGTTTTTCCATTTTTAAGCACATATTTTAAATAAAATCTAAATGAGAAAGTTTTGAAGATGTGCTGGGCTAGCTGTCGCTCTGCACCTCATAATGCTTCATAATGTTAATCCTGATGTTAAGGAAATAAAACTGCAGAGATGTTTTTACTTCATTTACACATTTATTTTAAATCTTACTCTCGAAAGCTGCAAATAAACCAAGTTTTGTGTTATTCCCATGGATTAGACCCTTTGCACTAGTCAACACAGTCAACATGAGAAAGGCAGTGAACGTAACATCTGAAGGCTTTGCACTAATTTTGTGCGTGTGCATTCCACAGGAGTTCTGCAAGCGGCCGGAGTTCATCGTGGGTGGAGCGACTCGCACAGACATCTGTCAGGGAGCTCTAGGTAAGAGAGATCCCGGCCGTTTCACTGTGCAGCATTGGTTCAGATGGCCAGGTAGATTTCATCTGGTAGAAATTGACAGTGAGGACTGTCTGGAGACGCCAGAAGAAACAGGTGACTGACTGGAGGGCTGCCAGGTTGGTTGCATGATATCAGACCAGAAACCCTCGTATCCACTGGTTTTGGTCTGGTTCTGTTTAGATTTCAAAGTAATCGGTTCTTCGCTCTTGAATCTCGTCTATAGCAGTTGCCATTGTTGTTATTGCTCCTCCTTGGTTCCTGGAGCACAGCACGACAACAGCTGGGTGTTCACAGCCTCCACGTGGGTTCTGATGGGTTGATCCTCCCCATGGCGCTTTCGTGTCGCAAAACCAGATAAACCAGTCATCTGGCTGGAGTGGGCAGATTCAAAGATCTGGACTAAAGGCAACAATCTGAAAGATGCAGGACATAAATAAATAAAACTTTCCTCTTCCTTTAAACCACAGACAACATGCCCTTCAGCTATACACTCAACCTCTGCCAAAGCCGGGGTTATGGGCCTATATTTGATATGTCAGAGTGGAACAAGCTCTTATTATAAGCCATCAGCGTTTATGTGCTTTTCCTGCTGTAATAAGTCACTTTCATGTCAAAAGAACAGGAGGAGGTTAGCGTAGCTTAGCATCCAGAGACTGAAAGCAAGATGAACCTGTTTTGATTTAGGTGTTAAACCTCGTTTGTAAAAACAATAGTTTGTGGTTTTGTCTCAGACTGTTTCTTGGTTAGGCGCCTGGCTGGTCGGACCTGTTCACACCTGACCAAGAAGCGGCGCCGCTTTTAGTCTCCCAGGATTTCCCAGAATTCAGAGCAAACTATTCCTGTAATTAAAAGATTAATTGTCATAAGACTGTTCAGATTTACATCGGGCACAGATTAGATTGGATGGGATGAGCGTGCAACCTTTTAGCTTTCCTAAACAGACTGAGGTTGTTAGAAATTAATACAATTATAAATAACATTTATTAAAGGTATGTTCCACCAATTTAGTATCGCACTACTATAAAGTTTAGGCACTCGGGAGAGATCAATTTAAAAAGACATGCCAAAATCAAACTGATAGAAGCTGAAAACAGTAATTTACTTAATTGCTGCAATTCAATAAAATAAAATTAAAAATTAAATTAAAAGCCATTTTTCAAACTCCATCCGTCTGGCTCGTAACAAAGTTTGTAACATTTCCTCTTTTAGTGCAGTTAAACTGATTTTAATGTGCAAAATGAATGAAATTCCGCTCTAAATGTGACGTGTCACAGTAGTTTTCGCCAACAGCGCTGAACCTGGATGCTCCAAACATGAATCAGCATCAGTTGCACAAATGTGAGCTCATGTCAGAATCACCTGAATGAACACTGAGCATCAGCGGTTCAAACTGGGCGGCCTGGAGGAGGGAGGAACGGAGGAGAGTCATCAGTCAATCCAGCGCTACCAGTTAACGTTTGTTACCCGTCATGTTTCCTGTTCGACACAGAGGTGCGTTCATAATTCATGCTATGCTTTGCTGCCTCACATCTGTAAACAAGGCCACCGTCGCTCTGTTTGAGTAGCTCTGACAGTGCAGGAAGCCACGACCGCTATCGCAAAACAAAGTTCTTTAACCAACAAAACCCCCCCCCGTCCCTCTTTCAGGGCTCACTCACTCCCGGAGGAGCAGCTGAATAGCAAAACAAAAATGTTATAAATGTCATAAATGTTCCACTTTGTTTTAGAGCCAAAATGCACCGTGACTGAGTCGTCTTCATCTGTGCCACTGGGTTATCTGTTAAACGAGCCGCCAACTGCTCTCAGTGGCTGTTTATAGATTATATGATGGATAAAAATATAAATATAAATATAGAGATGCAGCAGTAACGTGTGTCATAAACCAGCGCTAATGGATAAAACACTGGTTAACATTAAAGTGTTAACCAGTGGTGTGTGGCTGCAGGTGGTAGAGCGGGATAGCAACACGGTGTTTTGATTTCTTGACAAGCCGACACACCATGAGTCTGCACGAGTGGTGAAACCTCAAAAAAAAAAAAAGTAGTTGCTAAAACAACGGGGGGCGTTCCTGTCCTGCAACTGAGAAACTTGCGATTGCATCAAAAACAGAAGCGGCTGCTGGGGCTCGGGGCGTAAGTCCTGCGAGCGTGAGTGAGTGTTTGTGGAGCTGTGGTAGCTTCAGCTCGGGTTGTCCAAACATAGCCCCAGACTCTTTACTGAGCTGCTAATGGACGAATGCCAAGTTCACGAGTGTCTTCCCACTGAGTGTGTTCAAGTTTAATCACTGGAAATTCGATCTTTATGGGAAAAACGCCTTTTTTGTGAGCTCTGTGCTGATTTGATGCGGTGTGATGAGGATCTGCTGGACTCCGACACCTGTTTTAACTTACATACGATTTAAATGTGTCATGGCAGGAGTGTTTTTGGCTCACAGGGCTGATCTGCAGCTGTAAACCTATGTGTGTGTGTGTGTGTGTGTGTGTCCACAGGGGACTGCTGGCTGCTGGCGGCCATCGCCTCGCTCACCTTAAACGACAACCTCCTCCACAGAGTGGTTCCTCACGGGCAGAGCTTCAGGGATGGCTACGCCGGCATCTTTCACTTCCAGGTGACAACGGCTCCACCCTCATGCCTCCATCCTTTACTGTATATCCAAACATGAAAGCACAGCAAACACAGCCATCAGCTCCCACAATGCATTTCCCAACAGTGTCCCAACTGTCCTGTCATCTAAACGTAGCTTACGGCGACTTCTACTGTTGCTAAGTCCAAATATCCAACGTTATGTCTGCTAGCCAGGGGATTAAGTGTGCTCAAATGGGATTTCAGGTTGTTTTTAAGGATTTTAATTGAAATATCTGATCATTTAAACAATCTTAATGCGCAGGGCCTTTTCTTTTTAAATGTAGATGTCATTTGAGTGCAAAGTCGAACATCGCTAGCGCAAGTAACACTGTATTCTTATCAAACCCTTAGTTTTAGCATCACAGGTGGATTAAAAGTAATATATTCCTGGTTCACTTCTCTCGCTTGTTCTCCTGCGGCAGCACTTCCTGTTGCGGCACTTCCTGTTTAGGCGCGTGTGCCCGTTTGTGCAAGTGAGTGAAAGTTAGTTTCTGTGTGGTTCAAACCAAAGCGGAGCCGTTTATATGCACGTGGCTGTGTTTGACTTTCATTTCATTCATTGTCAAGCGAGCCAGCGTCGCGTTCAGCCTGCTGGGTGCTTCACGTGATGCCGCTGCTAAAGCTTTTATTGACCTCTTGCTGTTGTTAGAGGCGCGATGTCGTATCTGCATTGATACTGAGTCACAGGAAGATGTAACCATAAACTTCCTCCTTTTCCTTTTGTGTACGTGAATTAGCCGCTAGTCTCTTATCGTTTGATTATCGTTTGATCATTAATGCAGTCTCCTGCGATGACTTCCTGCTTTTCTTCATTTCATTTGTAAGTAAACTGAATTTTAATGGGTCTGTAGCTGCTGTTTGGACAAAATAAGCAGTTGCAGGATGAGGCAGAGAAGCACAGAGAAGCACTTTTGGTCCAAATGCTCAGCAGAACTCTATTCTTAGTTAGTGAGTTAGTTAAATCTGTAATTTTCCCTTGTTTTCACTCGTTAAGTCCCAGTGAGTCATCCCAGATAACTGACCTCTCAGCTACACACCCGGTCTGTCAGGCAGTAAACTCTACCTGCGAAGCTTTGAGTCACCGTCTGTCCCAAAAGCAGCCAACGCCCTTTATCAGACAAGGGTTGTTTTTAAGCCTGCGGAAGAGAGAATCTGTCACATCCATCAAGATAAAACCACTCATGACAATCAACCAATCATCTGAAGACACAACCAACGGCAGTTCGCCTCTCATGTGTGAAGAACCAGTCCTATATTCAAAATGTGCCCCCTGATTGTTCCGCCTCTGTGATGTGAGTCTTATCAGCTGGACTTTGCTTTGTATGCAAAATACTGACACACACACACACACACACGAGTACACACACATATAGAGCACAGATAAGCCTGCGCCTAATGCTGCTGCGGACTGGAGCAGTGTCCCAGGTGTGGGCGGCGGTCAGTGAGCCAGTGAACAACACAGGCATTCAGTCCAGAGCGAGATATGGAAATGTGGAAATGAGATATGGAAATCCTGCAGCAGTGGTTTGTAATTACACGAGTTTGAATTTAGCAAATCTCACAACCAAAGTAAATGCACTTTTGAAGATTTGGTGCGTTTCTGTTATATTCTCATTGGTTGTTCTGAGATTGATCATCGATTCCGGTCAGACTCTGTGAACGTGCACGCCACCGGTTATACACTGTACCGCAGTCAAGCTGTTTGCTGTATCATCACTTTAGTTTATGACATGCTAAATGTTAGCATGTTATCAGGCGGGGCAATGCTGATGAAGCCTGACGGGGGTCGGACGTGTCTTATAACCTCGTTTGTACGGTGGCCCTGAGGGCTCAGTGCCTTGCAAATTAGAAAACACGTGCAAATCGAAACCATCTTCGCCAATTTGACGACACGTTATAATAAATAAATAATAAATAAACAAATAAATACGAAAAAGTCAGAAAAACACATCTAAATACAATAAATGGTGCAAGCAGCAGAGACGACCTGCGCTTCACACCGAAACTGCCCCAAAGCATGCTGACCTGCATACTGCAGAATGCACTTTATTTATATTTCACTATGTATTGTGACATACTGAATCTTTTTCTGCAGCATAAAGCGCGTCACAGCCGTACTTGTCCCGTTTTCTCTGTTTCGTTGTTTTGTTTCTCACTGTTTTCCTTATCCGATTGCTCTCCGGTGCTCCCCTCAGCTTGTCTGCGTGGCAGGACCAACTGTGAACCCCACAAACGTGTCACTGAGCTCCCTCATGACCTTTATTAGTGAGAGGCAAATGCAGGAAAACATCTTGATGTCGGTAATTCTCCACCGCCTCGACTTGCTTTGTCACGGGGGCACTTTGAGCTGAGTCGGCTTCCCACTTTGACGCAGTGAGCTCTGTGCCAACCAGACTGTCGGCCCGCCAAGTGTTGACGAGGGAGAGCAGGAGAGAGAGAGAGAACGAAGAGGTGGATGCATTGCGTGCATGTGTGGCGGCGCAGGGCACGCGCATACTATGCACACACAAACACACAGGTTAGGAGCGAAGCAGGGAGATCCGTCCAGAGACAAACATTCTCAGCGTCTTTTCTGCAGCGACCTTGAGAAAGACACTGAAAGCTCATCTCCGGAGCGGCCGTGCTGACTCGTGTGATACAGAAACGGACAATAAATACCATCAGAGACACACACAGTTCCCATTTACACACAACTGCTGCGCTGGGGCCGGTGATTCAATTACAGAGGAGTCATCTGAGGGAAAGCAGGATATCTGGCCTCTTCATTCCTCTGATCATCTCCAGAGACGCTGTGTTTCGCTTCTGCAGTGTCCAACATAGATGCTCTCTCTGCACATACATGCATATGCTGTACACACACATCAATCTGCTAGAATGAGTGGAAATAATAGTTTCATTTGCTCTAAAGCTTCGCGAATGCATGCATGCATGCGTTGCACATGCCTGAAAGCTGAATGGCTCATGTGGCTGCTTTCCATTTGGAGAAGAGTCGCCCTAGTTTCATCATCTTCTGTGACGTCTGTGTGGGTTTTTCTTGTTTTCAGCCTCTCCTCGTGGCGTTTGTCTCGCAGCCAATGAGCATCTCTGTGCTTGTTTCCATTACTTGCAGTTTCTCCTCCCTGTCCTGACACGTTCCCCCTTTGTCTGTGTTTTGTTTTTACTTGTGCGTCGTTGAGTCTTCCTGGGAGTCGTTGAGTCTTTCTGGGATTCCCCTTTTGTATCAGTTTGGATCCTTTAAGCCTCTGGATGAAACACCCAGACCTGGGTGAGTCATGCAGAAATGTAATCACGGGTGCTGGCTGTGGGAATCTTAATTGGTTTAAGAAGTAGTGAAGAGGAGGGAGGGAGCGAGGCAGGCAAACAAAGGGAGGAAGAATGAATTATAAACGAGGAAACCTCGTCTGAAACAAATGACACCGTTAACTGGGGCAGAATCCTTTATCATATTCCTATTATAGCACGTTTGAGTCCCACCGCTGAAGTGTACTGAAGTCTTTCTCAGGTGTGATGCAGATGTGGTGAGAGTTCATTTCCCCCTCGATGAGGCGTCCACCTCGCTTTGAGATGAGCTCTCTGTGGTGTAAAATGAGGAAGCTGTGCAAACCTGTGTGTCCGTGTTGTGACACAGCTCCTCCCAGAGGTGGGTTCATTCATCCGTCCCTCTGCTGCAGCGTGGTGGACACAAACTCCAGCTGTGGCCTTTTATCTGCCAAGTGCGACATCCTGCATCGTCCCTCTCTCTACATTTACACAATCCAGTAACTTGGACAGCAGCTTGTCGCTGCACTGGGAGCGTCTTGTTTGCATTTGTTATGTAACCATCTTGAGGTTTTTGCATGACAACAACTGGTTTCTTGATGTGCTGTGTGTGTTTTTCAGCGTCTCACTGCAGTTGCAGCACGTTTTGTCCTGCAAATGTCTATCGGTTGTGTTTAAAGGCTTGTTTTCTGGCTGCGCTGCGCGGAAAAATAAACTCTGGCACCTGGATTTCAGCCTGTTTTGACCCCTTTTTGAACCAGTTCTGGCATCGTTGCGTTGGTCTCTTCTGCTCCCTGCTGGCCGACACACACACACACACACACACACACACACACACACAGCCACATGTGTGAAGGCCCAACGTGGGAAAACAAACATGAAAACCTTCAGAGGAGTTTGCCTTAAAACAAAAATCTCATGTCTTGATACAGTCGACATAGATCCCGTTTAAGTGATCTACAACTGAGTATTTAACACATAATTACTACAACTTGGCTTGTAAGCCATCGATGTGCCTGCAGTACTTGTTTGGGGGCATTTAAATTGCTGGAACTGGACTCTAGTTCTCTGTATTTTCTTTAGGGTTTAAGGCATCAGATTCATCTGAAGATCCACCAGATTTACCTGTCTAACCGCATGTGAAGTACATAATATATAACCAGCTCCACCTCTGCCAGCTTCAACAACTGAATGCCACAGTATTCACACACTAATCCTGCATTTAAAACCTCATTTAAGTACAAGTGTTGTTAGCAAAGTACTCTTAGATTAATACTCTGGCTGCATCAATGTGTGTTGCATTTCCCTGCTGCACTTGTTTAAAGTTGAGCCCACTGGAACTACTTTACATACTGTTGGCTGGTTTAATCTGCAGCAATGCATCGTTTTCTATGAGATCATCGCATGTTTGCAGCATCTGAAAACTGAAGCATCTTAAAATCTTTAAATCAGCTTGACAAGAAACAAAAAAAAAGCTATTTTATAAATCACCAAATTTATAAAATATGTGGTTTTGATTGGGTGTGATCTTGAAATCTGAAAAGTAACCAGCAGTATTAAATCACATAAAATGTAAATCCTCAAGTCAAGTACTGAGGAGCTTGAGTAAATGTACTTGTCTGCTTGCAGAACCAGAACTTTTGCGTTTGATGTGCAAACACTTACTAAGGTTTGTTGCACTGGAACTTCTTCTTAAAGGATTTAGTGACATCTGGTGGTGATGTGGCAGATTGCAACCAACTGGAAACCCTTAAATCTTCCACGCTGCTCCTTCTTCCACCACTTCCTGGGTTTTATAACTACTCTATGTGCAGTAACACACTCATTAATACCTTTTTATGTAACATGACATATTGCTACCACCCTGTTTTCCTAAATTCAGTTTTAGATGTATGTGCTACATAAGTCTAAATACATTTCAGGTAAACTGTCCTTTAACTGTATGTCATTTATAGTGTGTGTCTTCTGTAAGGTGAGTTGTAATTTAGGTGTTTTCTTCTCTCCGACATGCAGTTCTGGCAGTTTGGCGAGTGGGTGGACGTGGTGATCGATGACCAGCTGCCGGTGAAGGACGGGAAGCTGCTGTTCGTCCACTCGGCAGAGGGAACTGAGTTCTGGAGTGCCCTGCTGGAAAAGGCCTACGCTAAGTAAGACAGACCGGGTTCCAGAGTCCAGATCTTTACAGAACAGATCAAAATCTTTTTAATTAATAAGAGAATTGGCTTTATTTTGTGCCTTCAAGAGCTCACGTCTGGTTTTTAGATGACCACTCAAGTGAACTGTCCTTCTAGTTTATTCTAGTCCGCAGCTCTTATTTATGGTAAATCTACCATGATGTGAACACAACATAAAAATGAGCTCTTATATCATATGATTGCAGACTGGAGTGTTTCTGGATGTAGAAACATGGCTGAGAAACACTCAAACACTCACCTCGCAGAGATACTGTTAACGGTCCAGCTGCTGCAGTGAACAGCTGTGGTCCCGGTTGTAAATTAGCTAAACTGTGAAAGTGAAGTAAGGCCTGGTTTGAGGAAGTGCGTGCCAAGTTAAGAGGGCTCCCCACCGATTAGTGCTGTAAAAGCGAGATTAATGCATTGTTCGTCTGTAGGCACAGATTCATATATGGTAGTGCTGCACAGTGTAGAGCGCCATGTGTTGAGAGAACATAACGTAACCTCGCTTTTTCCAAACATCGCTGCGTAGTTCATGTATAAACACTGACGTTAAGATCAACATATGCTGTATTCTAGTCATCAAACCTGCTTTAGTTCTCCATTTACGGCCTGCACATGATTCATTAAAATCCTCATTATTCTCCTGTGGTGTCTCAGGTTGAACGGCTGTTATGAGGCTCTGTCAGGCGGCAGCACGTCAGAGGGCTTTGAGGACTTCACGGGCGGTGTGACGGAGATGTACGAGCTGGGGAAACACCCCCCTGACCTCTTCAGCATCATGAGGAGGGCCATAGAGAGGGGATCGCTGCTGGGCTGCTCCATAGACGTCAGTACTGCAACAATCATGCATTGTTTGACCCAAGAAACCTGGGCGATTGTAATCAGTGTTCTCGCAATGAGCTAAAGGACATTGTTAAGACAGATTGATGTGACAACGTGAGGGTGGTCCCACGTGGTGCTTTACAGCTCATAGAGAGATCAGCAATCATGTAGTCTACTGTAGATTCCTTCCAGTTCCAAGTATTTCAACTTTGTTTCAGAGAAGTCGTGTTTTATTTGTCTTTTTGGTGTCAAGGACGGCTCTAAATGCTAAAATACCCATGAGCCTCAGTCCCCGTAGAGAAGAATCCAGCCAGAGGTGCAAACTGGAGCAGTCCGTTGTTGTTCCAGATGTTAAAATGTGCCGCCGTAGTCGCTTAAGTTGACACCAAACTTAAAATTTAGCTGCTGTTTTCTCAACAGCATGATCCTCAGCTTTAGTTTTAACTGCACCTGAAAGAATCAGATATTTTCTAATTCAGTTGTTAATATTTTTGGACTGATTGATACAAATGAAGGAGATTTGTACTTCAAGAACCAACTTTCCTGCTTTGGTGCAGCCTCACCTCTCTTTTCTTGTGTTGTTTTTAGTAATAAAAGCCTAAAAACTGCACTTTTAATGCGCCACCGGGC
Organism: Datnioides undecimradiatus; assembly: GCA_008933995.1. Lineage (NCBI taxonomy): Eukaryota > Metazoa > Chordata > Actinopteri > Lobotiformes > Datnioididae > Datnioides > Datnioides undecimradiatus. The sequence goes on along the minus strand of WARS01000063.1, from coordinate 33,469 downwards.
TGCCTCCAAATGGCACACTCAGGTAGCAGCTAGCTGGTGAGCACAGTGGAGCATTTAGCAGCTAAAAAGCATCATATTTTCCCTTCGAGTTGGTAAAAAACAAACAACTGAGCTGAACGACAGTGAATATTAGACCTGCACTCCCCGGGCAGCCAGAAACTCAACTCCAAATTATAATAATAATGTTGTTCAGTAACAGCTAGAATGTTTTTTGCTAACAGGTTAGCCATATTAAGCTAAGTGTTGTCTCATTATTGGAAGAAAAAAAGTCAGTTGTTGTAGTTTAATTTGTTTTTTTAAAAGAAAAGTTTAGCACTTTGGAAAATGAGCTTGTTTTTTGACGAGAGCAACGTGATCGACAGTAGCAGACAGTTAGCTTAGCTTAGCAACAAGATGTGCTTTTACACAGAGTTTGTCTTTTTTCACTTCGGTTCCTATACAGGTGAAACAAACACAGTATAACATGTTCACTATCGAGCTATAGAGGTGCAGTAGGTGGATGTCACTGTTCCCGCTTGGTATCCATCCTCTTCCTCTGAGCAAAGCCACATTTTCCCCAAGCGGCAGTGCCGTAGTCATGGGAACCGTATGCTTTTCAGAGGGTTTTTCAAGGTAATGATGTGAAAATAATGAAAACAAGCCCTCGTCTCTGTCTCGATTACCTCCAGCTTCTTTAAATTTAAAAATAGATTACCCTGTGTGGCTGAAGTCAGCCTTTTTCAGCCTCAGCGCTCCTCATGGCAATTAGCTCACACTTTGAAATCTCACCCTGCATGTATTAACCCTGAAGTAACATAAAACAGTGCTGAAATGAAACGCTTATTGATAAATAAGATGTGCTTGCTCTGTCTGCCTGGCATCACTGTAAATTATGTTGTTTTTTAAGAACGAATGCAAATACTAAACTGAGGTGCTTTAACCCTTCTCAGAAACCAAACAGGTGATTATTAAGTTTCTAATGCATGTCTGTGATTTAATGTATGACACATAGTTTTGCTTGCCCTCTCTAAAGGAAGGTTAAAGGTCAGAGCGAGTTGTAGATCAGCCACCCTGGAGCCAAACATGGCAACAAGCTGGAAAGACTTGCACACAGGGAAGTCTGGCAATCAGATTTACTCAAATTACAGTAAAATCAGAGAGTATGTCGGTAGATTTTACATTTAGAAAAGAGAATTGTTGTTTCCAGAAAGAGGAGAGAGGAGCGAAAGGGTGCACCAGGAGAGGGCAGCGAAGATTAGAAAACATGTGGGAGTGAAAAGGTTGTAGCTTGCAGGAGTTCAGTGTAATCCTCAAGGACGCTCCAGTGAAGTGGATGTTTGCAGACAGAGGGGATTGAACCCTGCGTGTCCTGCTGAAGGACATTTTCTACAATCAGCATGCCCACCTGTGCTGCTGAGTTTGGGAAGAAGAACAACCAGCTCAGCTCCTAAGTTTGGTCTGAGAACTCGCTGCAGCAGAGCTGATGAAACTGGGAAAACCTGCAACAAACAATGGAGGTTTTGCTTGTTTTTCACTGCGACCAGGTTTAAATAATCAAATGTTATTCAGAGTTTACCTTCGCTGTTTCAGAAGTGACCAAGTGCAAACAGTTTGAAGAGAATGATGGCATGCATGTAGGCCATATTTCCCATTTTGCATGCTCATAAATGTGGAATCCAGTTTGATGACCACGACTGAGAGCATTGCGTCGGTCTCTCAGCAGCCTGAATGTCATTACGTTAGCAGCTTGGGTTAACACACACACACACACACACACACACACACACACACACACACACACACACACACACACACACACTTGTTTTGATTTAGTTAACACAGCCTGTGAGAGTCGTCTTGCTAATGGATTTCTCACTTAGTGAGGTTCATTGATGTTATGACGGTCACTGACCGTGTCACATGTGGCGCAGCAGAGTGCACGCACATTTCCCCTAACCACCCCCCCGCCGGCTGTCTGCGATTTGCCATCGTCCTGACTGTGAACGTCAGTGACCTCCGTTTTCTCCTCTCTCATCCTCAGATCACCAGCACGGTAGACATGGAGGCCGTCACGTTCAAGAAGCTGGTGAAGGGACACGCCTACTCTGTGACCGGCGTGAATGAGGTGAGCGGGAATGGCGCTGATTAGTTATTTAAAAACAGCCAAAACAGATCCGACGGATAATAAAAGTTACTGTGAGAAAAGGAAGTTGACTTTTTACTTGAAGTTAAATGATTCTTCACCCTATCTTTAACTATTTAAACACAAAAAGAATCAATTTTTGGGAAATATAAACCGAAACATCAACAAAAATGTGCACATTCGGGGGCTGACACTGACTTTGAGTTATCTAAGTCACAGTGTGTGTAATTTATGTAATGAGTTGCGTTAACCTGCTGTCATCTTGCATGACGAGCAGCCTCTGTCGTGAAGTGTGAAAGTGTTCAACTGATTTCACCCTTTCATCACGTTGTGTCTTTCTGAGATAATTCATTTCAGACTAACTTAAAGAAGATACCCTTGACTGTGTGCAAACATGTTAATGGAACCAGTTACACGGTGACACAAGAGCGTGAATTTCATGTGGTGTTTCTTCGTCCCTCAGGTGATGTACAGGGGAGACATGACCAAGCTGGTTCGAATCAGGAACCCGTGGGGAGAAGTGGAGTGGACCGGAGCCTGGAGCGACAAGTAGGGTTTTGTTTTCTGTTCACTGCGCTCCAGTTGGGTGTTTAAATATCAAATCATGAACTGGGAAATAAGCAACTTTCTTAATTTCATATCAGTGATTGAGTTAGGAAGCTTTACACCTGATTAAAGCCTCTTTTTGCATCAAAACTGTATCTTGCACATGGTTTTTACGTCATTAAATTAGTTCCCAAATCTCTTAAAAGTTCCTCGTTTGAGTAAATGCTGGGACTGTGCAGCTTTGCGTATTTAAAGGACGCAAGATCATGCACACGATTACAAGTACTCTGTAGACTGACGTAAATCTGTGCAGTTGCATTAAGATATTTAATATATTTCAGGTTTTTAATGTCAAGTAATGACAAATGCTGTTAAGAGACCTTAAATATACTGTGTAGACAGTAATGTCAGTCGTCGGTCCACCTCTTTGATTCACACCGAAATACCTCAATAAATGAGCAATGGATTGACATTTTGCACAGATTTTCATGGTCCCCAGAGGATGAGTCATCGCTCACATCAACGGCTTACCATCAGCCTTAGTTGTACTTTGTGTTTTGTGCAAATTAGCAATTATTAGCATGTTTAATCACAAAACTATAGAGGTCAACAACAAACCTCCTGAACATCGTCATGTCAACGTTGTCACTGTGAGCATATGGCTCAGCACATTTCTGTAGTGATGTATAACCTCGCACAGCATGACCAGAGACAAACTGTCCACTTTAAAAGAAGCAACACGTATAAGTTATTCTCAAAACAGCTGATTCTGCAAGATGTTCCTCAGGTCTGGTGCAGTACTTCACTTGATTTTGTACCTTTTCGTTGTGAAACCCTCAGCGCCAGAGAGTGGGACAGTGTGGATGACTCCGTCAGAAGTCAGCTACAGAACCGCAGCGAAGACGGTGAATTCTGGTGAGATGCTCATCTTTGCTTGTGTCATCATGACTTTGGCCTTTTGGCCGCTGATAGAAAATCATCTGACGTGACATCACTGATTAGACTGCGGCCAGAAATGCAATTTTCTATGCCCCGGTGATTTGAACGGCTTCTTTTGACGAGTGTTTTGCCCATAATGGGAATGACTGTGTTTTGTTTTGTGTCATCCTTTTACTCCAGATAGTAATCATACGTAATAACCTTCAACTAAATTGTAATTTTAAAGCCGACTGTGCTATAAAGGTGACTGATACCTCAAAGACAACACAGTGGTAATACTATAGCATGTCGACTGTACCTCTGTTTCCCTTTGTGATGTCTGTTTGATGTCCTTAGCAGTAAACAGTACATGTTTGAATTGTCAGCATCATTTTTCATCCTTTCTGTGCTGAAACAAGGTTAAACTTTTGGGCTTTGTGGTGAAAAACAACATCTTCTCTTCAGGATGTCTTTCAGTGACTTTCTGCGTGAGTTTAGCCGCCTGGAGCTCTGCAACCTGACGGCTGATGCCCTGCAGAACACCCAGCTGAAGAAATGGAGCACATCGCTCCATCAGGGAGAGTGGAGGAGAGGCAGCACCGCTGGAGGCTGCAGGAACTACGCAGGTAAGAAGCGTTGAAATGGTGGAGATGTAAATTAAAGGAGAGAAACTGAGGCATTATCCGCAGAAACACTCTTAATTTCATTTTCTTTGCACATTTCGGTGATTAATTCTTTGTAAAAGCACCCTAGAGTTTCCCCTACCACTGACAAAACCAGATTTGGGATCACATGACTGAGTCCTGTTCCAGAGATGCTGAATACTGCTTTTACTCTTGGAAATTTTAGGGTAGATAGAAAAATGTTAAAAAACACAAGGAGGTGTAGAAGGAGGGATGGATTTACTACAGGAATGTGAACCAGTGACTCCCATTTAAGCAATAAGCAACAAAACAATGGACTTTGGAAATGCCATTCATGACTGAAGACATGCATGGAGGTCTGTTTTCTCCATCTACTGACCCAGACAGCACAAATCTTGTCCACATCTGACCTTTTCTAACGCTTCTTCCCAGCAACCTTTTGGCTCAACCCCCAGTTCAAGCTTGTGCTGCAGCACCCAGACAGCATCGACCATTCAGATTGCAGCTTCCTGGTTGGTCTCATGCAAAAGGACCGCAGGAAGAAACGGCGGGAGGGCAAAGACATGGAAACCATCGGGTTTGCCATCTATGAGGTTAGCTGCAGTAAAGCAAATTTGCAAATTTAAGTAAAATCAGATTGTTTTCCACTGCAGGAACTTAACATCTTGCAACCTGCAAGTCCTAAATACCTTTTCTAACCTTGTAGGGCTTTGCTAGGACACTCCTGAAACAGTATATACTGTTCAAAAAGCAGGAACAATCATTATGTTTAGTTGGATTCCTGCAGTGGAAAGGGTCTCTCTATGTAACTGTTTTCATAATGTGACATTAAAGGATTTACATTCTTCTTTTGTTTTATGCTTCTTGTCTTCTTTTTGTCGTTGTTTGTGTTTCTAATCTCAACTCTCTCTTTCTCTGTCCTCTACAGGTTCCCAAAGAGGTACACTCAACCTAAAAACTGTCAAATCTTCCCAGTTATTCTGAAATACAAACCTCATTAAATAAATAAACTTAAAAGTTTTTAAGATATGAGAAGTGACTCTTTCCCCTCTCAGCACACGGGCACGTCAGGGGTCCACCTGAAACGCGATTTTTTCCTCACCCACGCCTCCAGCGCCCGCTCGGAGCTCTTCATCAACTTGAGGGAGGTCAGCTCACGGTTGCGGCTGCCGCCCGGGGAGTACATCATCGTTCCCTCCACCTTCGAGCCGAACAAAGAGGCCGACTTTGTCCTCAGGGTTTTCTCTGAGAAGCCCGCAGGCTCTGAGTGAGTGGCTAGAACATGAGAGAAAGGAGATATGAAGCTTTTGCGATATAGTTATATTATTTTTAGAGAAAATGGAGGGTAAAAAAAATGGCGGGAAAACAGTGGGAAAGGTAGCAACTTTGTTAAAGCCAATTTCTTTTCCGTATAATCTTTACTTAAACAAGATTTTATCATTATTAAAGTTATTTCTTGCTCTGTACTGTCAATGTATTAATGTTTTATCTTGCATTAATGTAATAAAGAGGATCAGTGTTCAGTTAAGAAGAGCAAAACAAAACAGCGATACATTCTAAAATAACCAAAAGTAAGAAATGAAGCTCATAAGAATCGATCATTGAATGTTTTGTTTATGCATGCGAAGCATAATTCATAAAGGAACATTATGATGAAAGACATCACACATTTACAAGTAAGCAACTAACTTATAACTTGACTTCTTTCTTCTGTCGATGTCAGAGAGCTCGATGACATCATCACAGCACATCTTCCTACAGAGGTGAGGCAACGTAATGCAAAGAATCAACTACAAGAGCTGAGCGCGCACAGCGTGTAGACAGAAACCAGATGCATCCCGAAACCACCTCTGTTTGCGTTTCAGACTCAGCTGGATGAGAGCCAGATCGACGCAGGCTTCAAGAGTCTCTTCAGACAGCTCGCAGGACCGGTGAGCACTCTTGGCAGGAGGTGGAGAGGAGAAACGGTTGGTGGTGTAGATGGTCACATTTAGGTTATCTGACCGCCTCTGCTTGTGCCAACAGGACATGGAGATCAGTGTCATAGAGCTAAAGACCATATTGAACAGGATCATCAGCAAACGTTAGTCTTCACTCTCGACTCTAAAAGCTTGTCTTTTACTGATAACATCCTTAAATAGGTTTTAGAAAACGTCTCCATTTCGGTTCAAAATCATCTCAGATTTGTTTTCTGTGCGTGTCCTGCTGCTCTTCTCTCTCTCTTTACCCTCTCATGCTAACAGATAAAGACCTGAAGACCGACGGATTCACAAAAGAAGCTTGCCGCAGTATGATAAACCTCATGGACGTATCCTTGAAATGACAGTTAAATACCAATAGGACATGAATATTATCAGGAAGGTTGGGCAGGGAACACGACTGAAAGAGGATGTCTTGTCCACTACAAGACATCCTCTTTTTCCCTGCATACAACCACAACCTGCTCAAACATAACTGGTCAGTGCTGCAAGACTACAAATGGACTGTTGTGCTTGTACGTTACAGTACATCCAGACCCCTCAGATCATCTGGGACAGGCTTACTCAGTGTTCTCAAGCTCAAAACCAGACAAGGTGAAACAACTTTTAGTTTCTGTGCTCCTCACCTGTGGAGCAAGCTTCCTGAATACCTTGCCTGTATGTCCGTACAAGGACCAACTCCAACACCAACTTGAGATTTCAATGTGTAAAATCAGCGCAGCTCTCCACTAAAGGCACCTGAATGCAACTTTAATGTTCAGTCTGTTGTCGTACCTGCCGAAGAGATGAAAGTAACTGCTGTTCCTTAACTCCTCGGCTCAGACGGACGGCAGCGGAAAACTGGGTCTGTCAGAGTTTCATGTGCTCTGGGAAAAGATCAAAAGATACCTGGTGAGATTAAACACCGAGGGGTCAGTCGGGGAAATCAGGATAAATTCTATTGATTTTGCTTCATGGTACCTGCGTCAGTCCGTTGTTTATTTTGACATCTGGCCAGTGGATTTCTGTTCTTGTTTGCTGTCTTATTACTTGTGTTTTTCCATTCTTCCTTGGTTTTTCTGTCTCTCTTATTTCTGTCTGTCTTATTCCTGTCCATCCCAGACTATATTCAGGCAGTTTGACTTGGACAAATCAGGCACCATGAGCTCCTACGAGATGAGGATGGCTCTTGAATTTGCAGGTATGGTTTGTTTTCATTTCAACACAATAAAAACGGAAGGAAAGTGTAAGAGTGAGAGGTATTTTCATTTTTCATGTTCTGTCCTGCAGGTTTCAAGCTGACCAACCACCTGTTCCAGCTGATCATCCTGCGCTACACGGAGGCCGACATGACCATTGACTTTGACAACTTCGTCACCTGTCTGGTCAGACTGGAGACCATGTACAGTGAGTACCATTGCTGCACGCCTTCAGACGCCAGTTTGCAATCATGTCATCCCATTTGAGGTTTCCCATTTGAAAAACACCGCGTTTAACCAGAATCAAAGTTAAAACGCTTTCATTGCTCTTGTTAAAATAATTGATTATATTTGTTTTTGTTTCTGCAGAAACTTTCCACACCATGGACACAGATAAAGACCAAGTCATAACTCTCAACTTCTTCCAGGTATGACCACATTTATGTGGCTAGAAAAGCATCCATAATGTCTTTACTTTATTTTTTAAATTGCACTGAAAAAAAAAGTTTTTTCTCTTATTTTGACGGATGTTTATTTACCATTTCTGTGCATGAGGTACACGCACTTTATTCATAATTAGCGTTTCCTAATCCTGATGCCCTCTGCGTTCTACAGTGGATCACCCTGACCATGTTTGCCTAGAGATGAGCGGACTCCTCTGTAACTGTCCCACTGCATCCTGCTGCAGCTTCAGGTTCATGTTGTTTTTTCAAAAGTGCCTTATACACCCAGTTCTTCTCCTCCATGCAGCTCAGTGCTGAGGTCCTCTGATGCTACAAGACTGTAAATCCATCTTTACAGTGCCTATATTAGAAAAATGTGCCACTCCTTTATCTGCCACTTGTTTTTGCCAACGTCTACGCTAACGTCTTCTAGCCTGACAGTCAGTTCTGCAGGTGCGCTAACTGTGAACGAGACTACAGCGCACAAACATTTCTCTGAGGCAGAGCTACCCGAAATAAACATATTGGTTAAATTTTAGTGAGCCAAAGCAAAAACGTCCATGTTTTTGTTAAATTTTTAACTTGCTTGGTTGAAAAACAAAATGCAAACTAGTCGCATCTTTTCCCTCCAAGAGTTAGCCTAACTGTCACACATGTTCAAAGAAATGCTAGCTTATCGCTAGCACTTTTCAGAACATTAAACCTGACTCGAATATGTGTTTTAATTCAATGCGTTTAATTTCTGTTCATCACCTAAGGTGTTCACGTCAGTTAGCAGGGTTTAGCAGGGTTTAGCAGTTCATCGTGTTATCAGCCAATATGATTATTTTTGCTCAATTTTACATAATTTTACACATACAAAATCAACATTTATGCAGATTCTTCGCTTTTAAGGAGGTGAACTCTTTTAACTTAATCAGTAGTTTACTTTTTAATGGTGTTTTTAATCAGGGATTGGATCTCAATGATTACTTTTATATAGTAAAATGTATACATAATAAGCACTTGGCTGTATGGGACCTGCAGAGGGAAAATAAAACATTTTTATGAACAGATTTTTAATCAAATCAGTTAAATCCTGGGACTTGTCCGCCAAGAATGAATGTACTTGAGGACAACCTGACAATCTGCAAAACCCTCATTGGGGTTTTTTTTGTAATTGTTTGAAGTTGAGCCTGCTGTCGGTCGTCGATGTGGAGAGCTGTTCCAGCTTGTTCTTCAGCTCCACTTTCAGCACGTATGAACGATGACGTAGCATTTTCTTTTTACACTTTATGCCAAACATTTGCTTTCACCTCCGCAACTGAGGGTCCACTCATAAGGCTTCACCGGGCCCTGCAGTGCAGAGACAATGTTGTGTTGGTGGTGGTGGTGGTGGTTTGTATAATAGAGGATGTGTTGAGTTATATTTCTTTAAAACAAATCCTGTTTAGCTTTAAGATGTATCTGCTTATCATTATGCATGGCACATATGGAAAAACAAAGCTTTTTATATCATGGTTGGAACTGGATGTCACAGTGGTTTTTAAAAAAGGGATGTGTCAGCCTTGATTAATCTTGCCTTTCAAAGGGAACAAGAACACGTCGGTACTTGAGGTGAAGGTAAACAATTATGCAAGATGGACGGAAATGTGTGCATGCAAGCGTGAAATGTGATATTTTGTCTGCCTGCCTAAGTTCTATTGAACCAGGGGAGCAAGTGTTTTATCTGAAGAGTATTTTAAAATATGCCACTTTTGGGAAAAATAAAAAATAAGAGCTTTTAAGTTTTGGACGATCTACATGTGACGTTGACCTCCAAGTGTTTCAAATAATTTTGCCAAATGCTGTTTTTGTAAATGGAAGATATGCATTCAGAACAGTTTATCCAATTGTTACTGCCAAGTCCATACATTTATACGATACTCCGACAATGCCAGCAATCTCGTCTGTGTCCTTTTTGCATTGTAATGCTTATATAACGCTACTTAATGTTTACACCGGTGACACTCTGGGACTCTTTGGACCTGTTCGTCATGCAATGCATTGGTTTACTGTGCCTCGTCTCTGTGAAACTTCAATGCACACTTTGAAAATAAACATGGGGATGTTTTCATGAGTGTCTATATTTGTGTTGAATCTCTAAATCAAGCCTGTGATATCACATTTTATGCTTCTGAGTCAATAAACAACACAAACGGGCTCGTTATAGTAATAAATAGCACCTTTAGTAACAACATTCATATTAAAAAAGCACAATAAAATACCTTAATGTACACATTTCGACATCAAAATATTAAGATCTTTACAGCAGATTGTTGCTCATTGTTAAGTTAAATTGCAGACATTTATACAAGCTGATCATACAGTTTAAGTTAGGACAAAGACAATGATACAAAAAAAACAACTACTGGGGAGCGACTCTGTTGTCTCGAGCCGCTCGATAGGAGGAATGCAAGGTGTCAGGTGAGGCACGGTGACATGAAAAACAAAGCTTGTGTGCGTTTTGTATCTGTGTCCATATCTAAGTGAGATTCTTCAGAGGACTACGATTGCTATCATCTTTTGACCTAAGACTAAAAACAGCCCAACTGCTCACCTAAATAATAAACATAAGTGGGATTTTCTTTGCCGCAATAGCACTAAATGTGAACCACAACCACTACGAGTCTCCTTTAGTGACGCTAAAAAGGCTAAAATGTTGCTTCTGATTAGCACGAGCGCCAGTGATGGAGCGTGGCCTCTCTTAGGCGTAGTTGTTGTTGTGCTCGATCCTGGTCACCATGGTGGAAACCAACCGCTCCAGCTGCTCCGCTCGCTGCTTGCCCGTCTGCAGGACCTCCTCGTGATTGGCCTTCTCCTGGCTGTCGTAGTCCATCACCGCCTGGTTGGTGATCAGCGACAAGGCGAAGACACGCATGCCGCAGTGGCGCGCGATGATCACCTCGTGGACTGTGCTCATGCCTGGCGAGGAAAATAGGGCATTTAAAATAAAACATCAGGATAAATATAAAAGATACCAGGATAGATGTAAAAGAGACAAATATAAACGATCTGTTTTCACTACTTAGAGGCTGTGAAATGTGATGTTACGCTGACGTCAACAGGGGAATTAATGCAAAGCTAATGTTGCTAATGAGTCCAGCTTTGCTAGCATCAGTTTAGAAGTTTGTGTGTGCTTTTCAGCTTTGATTTCTCCCTTTATGCGGGCGAGGAAGTCTCCACGTCTGACATCGGACTTAAAATGGGCAAGAACTGGTGTATTTTTAAATGAAAGTCTTACATAATCTAGCTTTAAATGCACATTTTTCATATTTCACTCATGTCTCCGTGCTGTAACCGTAAAATGTTCTGTGTGGGCGGCTAATAATCACTGTTAACCCCATAAAAAACACTCACCAACAGCATCAGCGCCCAGTTTGTGCAACATACGGCACTCAGCAATGGTCTCGAATGAGGGTCCACCCAGCACGCAGTAGACGCCCTCCTTCAGGAAGTCCCCGTAGCCGAGCTCCTGTCCCACATCCATGGCCAGCTGCTGCAGCTCTCTGTCGTAGGCGTCGGACATGCAAGGGAAACGCACACCAAACCTGCAGGAGGCGGGAGAATAAGGACAGGTAGAAGGTTTAGTTTACCATTTCAAGCTACGGTCAACAAGCCCCAGTGCAGGAAACCCCATCTGTAAAAACACACACACTCCATGAGCACACACACACACACACACACACACACACACACACACACACACACACCTCTACCTCTCATCATTGGGTCCAGCCAGAGGATTGTTCCCAGCGAATCCCGGCATGTTCAGGTGGTCTTTGATGATCATGATGTCTCCCACTTTGAAGTCCTGATTGAGGCCTCCGGCTGCGTTGGTCAGCATCACCGTCTCCACACCGAGCAGCTTGAAGATGCGTATGGGCAGCGTAATCTGGAAACACGCACATATACAGTATATAAATATAGACATTACAAAGGATCGTTCAGCTGCGTGACAGGATATGGAGTGTTTTTAAAGGCCACAGATTTCACGGCAAATTGCTCCTTTATGCAAGAACACACTCAGAAACCAGCCTCAACACACACAAACACACCTTCTGGATTGGGTAGCCCTCGTACAGGTGAAAGCGCCCCTGCATGCAAACGCACGGCCTCCCCTTTAAGGTCCCGAACACCAGCCGACCTGCGTGTCCGTGCACTGCGGGGGGAGAAAACAAAAACACAAACCAGTCAGTGAATAAAAACAGTGAATGGAAACCAGTCAGCTAACGGGGAGGTGTGCTGTTTAACTCACCGGTGCTCTGTGGAAAGTTGGGGATGTCCTTGTAGTTGAAGGCGACCTGGTCCTTTAACATGTCAGCCAGCCCCCCGAGCCCTGACCCGCACACGATGCCCACCGTGGGTCGCACGTCTGTCTGGGCCAGCAGCCAATCAGCAGTGGCCTTGCAGTCCTCGTAGCTGTACCTGGATGACATGAAAAAGAGGGTTTGAGGTCAGCACAAAGCTGTAATTAGTCTAATCTTCATATGGTGCTTGAATCAAGCCTTGTGACCATGAGGATAATGCAAAGTGACCACAGTGACCTCTGTTCTTAGTAACGTCAGCCTGTCCACCTCCTAATTCACCTCACATGTGAGCTTATCATTATTATCAGATTACGGGATAAGGGGTCCGATCTGTGCTACTAATAAGGATATGACTTTTGAACACACACACACACACACACATTCCTGCAGAGTCACAGCAGTGTCACGCCCCTCGTGCACTTCAAACATGACATGAAACATTACTCTCACTCAGTGCTTTTAATTCGCGTAATTCCTTAAACTTGATAACCTCCACCTGAACATGGATACGTGCGTGCTTGGTTCTCAAAGACTGTGCGATAAATACTCAAAGTGTGAACTGTGGGGCTTTATTAAGTTGATTAAAGTCGGCACAGCACAGAAAATTGATATTACTGATGACAGAAAATGTGATAAAATGTGCTTTTAAGTCAATAAAACTATCATTTAATTCCTTTAAGGACTCCATTATGAATAAAAAATGTTTTTGCATGTCACCTCAGATGTCTACTGCGCATGTGCACTTTTTTTTTTTGGCTGCACCCCCCCCCCCTCCACCACCACCTCTCCTCCCTCAAACATTCCCGATATATATTACCCACTGTCCCCAGCTGCCCATGAAGGAACCATGTGTTCAGTTCGGCAGCGTGGGGAGGAGGAGAAGCTGAAAGTACAGTGTGTTCTGAAGCGTACTCACCCTTTGTTTGCCTCTGGAAACATTGTGAAAATTTAAAAAAAAAAGTTTTATGGGGTTAGAAGAATTTAAAAAATGCGCTTCAGCACTTTTATTTTCAATAAAACGCAGAAAAATCAAGTTCCAAAGCGGAAAAAAACGTCGGATCAGAGGCCAGCTGTGGAAAAAATTAAAAATATTGTACACAAAGAGTTTTAAAAATGTCTTCTCGTGAGTTCTTCTGGTTTGGTGTCCTGTCAAAGAGTCTCTTCACACTTAAGTCTGCGGAAAAAGGCGCAGTCGCCGGCTTTATTATAGGCCCGGAGAGCGCCCCCCTCCATTCACCGCCCCTACTCGGCTCGGGATGACGCAGGTGGCTGCTGCAGCCTCATTGGCTGGACGGACACACCTTCAAAATAGTATGCAACGATGGGTCACTCTCCTCCCCCTCCCTCTGCCCAGCAGCAGTGTGCCGCACATCCCGCTCCACTGCGTGTTCGCATCTCCGTGAGCCGGAAGTGACAGCTGTGACGGCCGTTCATCAGTGATCGATCAGCTCCTTATTGATCAGCACTGCAGGTACTATACCAGGTGCAGGACAACATATGTTCAGCCTGACTCATTTTGTTTTGAACATCACGTGCACGTCCTGTTGTCATGTTTTGAACACAGGTATTGACTGGCCATGTGTCATCACATACGTCAACACTTCACTGACTCCAGCACAGTTTTATTATTTTTTAACCTTTATGCAGAGTTACACGTATTATTCACGTTTCTTGGCTGCTTTAGTTCGCACCACATGATTCAAATCATAACAAAACATAAAATATGCACAGTATTTGGAGAATTCCCCTCAGCTAAAACGATGAAAATGCATCAAAATGCAAACAATGGAATTTGTTTTTTAGGCAATTTTGGTGTTTTCTATAACTTGGCTGCCATCTGCCTGTGCTAAAATGACTTCTTCATTCCATGAAGACAAGTTCAATGCATCACACTGTTCCTACAGATAACAGACACGTTCTTACTCTCTTAAAACTTGACATTTCATGTAATAAACCTCATGGAAGAGGACTTCACAATATATAACAGGATGCACACCAGTTGTATGATTGGTGGTTTGATCTTCCTGCCAAAGAAAAGGTTAACTGCAAAGCGCTTTGGATGGAAACGCCATAAATATGCAGCCGTTTAGCTTTTAACACAGCGTCAAGTTGAATTATAAACAGGCAGCGTATATGTAGGCTGACTGTGAGAGCTCTACAGGGGCTAAAACCAACAAGCTGTGAATGCATCGCCTGCAGCATGATCTCATGTACCAGAGGGAGAACTTGAAAAGCTGCATTCACACGATTTAAAACACACATGTGAGGGACACAGACTGCAGCGAGCGGATTGACAAACATCCCAGGTGACTGACCTCTGAAGAGCATTTTACAATGGCTGCATACTTTCTGTAGGTGTTTATGACATTTTGTACCCGCCGCAGCCTCAAAGACAGGTTGCATCACAATGTGTCTTTATGCTATTGTTGCCAGTAAGACTAAGTTCATCGACACACACTGTCCGGAGCATGTGTGTGGTATAAATGAGGCCAATTACAACCCAGCAAGTCATAAATAAACATTCTTGTGATTGGCTCATTTATGGCTCCACATTGTACTCATGGGATATTCACGCAAACACAGTCACGATCACGAGATCACCTGGACTGAACGTCCTGTAATCGATGTGTCACAATAAACACGGAACAGAACGGTACACTGAGCAGCGATGGACACATGTTCAGGGTTGTGAGCCGAGTGTGAAGAAGTGGAAAACACACACGCAAGATTCTGTAATCGATGATTTACCAGGCAGAGGAAGACATGTTCACACAGCATTGATACCACAGGGTGAAAAAGACTCTTTCATAAGTACAAGTCCTGTGTTAAAGTCTTACTACAGAGTAAGTATTATTGGCAGAGTGCAGTTGAAGTATCAAGTAGTAATCACGCAGAACGGTCCATTTATTTAATATGATCTCTGTTGAATGAACACGTAAGAAGAAGCACGTAAACGCCAGCTGAAAGCATTTTAAATGGGTCCTGCTGTCCAAACATGAGGGTTTCCAGGCTGAAGACACCGATCCTACACGAGCTGCATGCAAAGTATCGTTGGCAATAAACTGTACACAGCGATGAGTGAATTTGCATTTTAATTGAATAGTTGGCCACTGCTCGTCCACGTCCACGCCTGACGCAACACCTCATTTACAAATGAGACGCTCTGCACCCAAATGGGAATATCAGAGAACATACTAGCTGCAGCATTGCTGCTGCAAACCAGTATTTCCACTTCCAGTTCAGACAGAACAGAAGGTGTAGTGTGAGAATAATGATGTGATGATATGATTCTGCAGAAGAGGTGAAACAGGAATTATGGACTTTTGGCACTTTTACAGGCCACCGACTGGACATCACTGATGCATTGTTGGAGATGTGCAAAGGTAAGCATCCCCTGATGATGTAGGCCTGGCTGAGCCCTGCACATTGGTCTTTTAATGTTAGCTGATGAGTGTGGATCTGATTTGAAACGTTTTAAATGGCAATCTTTCTTCCTTAAAACACACGAAACCTCCTTTTCTATAAAAACCTCTAAAACTAACTGATTTCTCCTGAAAACAGCTGTAATTTTCTTAATAGAAGGACAAAGTTAGAGTTAATGTATTTGAGTAAAAAAGGAGAGAGAAGCTTGGAATGACATGATAGTGCGTCACTAACACAGCACCATGACCCAAAAAGCTGCTAGATGAGTTAATGTTGCGGTTGCATTACATCATTTATGTTTATGAAAACCGGCGCAGGACAATCCCAGATGAACGACAGTAAAACACATCCAGCGATCCAGACAAGGTCAACCTGTTGTGTCATTACGCAACTCGACATAATTATTGACCTTTGCCTCGGCTCACTTATGCAGGATGACCCGGGTAAAAACAGATCCAGGAGCAGCAAAGGCCCTTCAGAGTCGTGCACCACAACATACAGGCTGACGTCGATGGACCTTGAGTTGTTGTTTGGCATTGACACAGAGGAGGAAAGTCGTCAGCCTTGGTGTCTATTATGACTTCCTCTTGAGTCAACCACCCCTCTGTTTGGGTTCTGGCTTCTCCATATCTCTTGTTCTCTCTCAGGGCAGTTGTTAACTTTGTCTGATAACACGATGGGAGTCGTTGACCTGTTGACCTTTTACCACCCTCCCCTCGGTTATAGCTAACACGCCTTTGGCTCAGCCAATGAGTGGGGGCCATCTGACTGCACCATGACGGCTCACGCCAGCCTGTTTACCCGGTTCTCAGGGAGGGGGTTTACAGCCGATAGGAGATGTTAGGAAAAACCTTCCTGAAGATTCTCCAAACAGACGCTGGCGGTGGCAGGAGAGGAGCGGTCTCATGGCTGTGCTTGATCGGCTGCTGAACTATTGTTTAAATCAGGTTTGACTTGAAACGCTGAAGTTTTCTGTCTGAAACTGGTGCCAGCACATCGTAAAAACAGTTTTGTATATTGCAGAAAACCCATAGTTTGTCTTTTTAGCATGCAAACATCTGCTGTATCATTGGTTTTAATGCTTAACTACCATTCAGTTCCATTATTCTGTCCACCTAACATGATCCTAGGACTTGTATCTAAGATTTGTTTTTCAGACGTTTCAACTTTTAGCTGATAAATCGACTGCAGCAGGTGAAAAACAAAGCAAAAGTCAAAAAACATGTCAACATGTGATAAAAGCATTATTTTATTCAATCACATGCAAGAACACATCTTTTGTTTATCAGCCTCAAAGTCCTGTTCTATTAATTTTATGCTGAAACCTGTGAAAAAATTGGAATATTTAAACATAAATATTCACATTTGACATGTTTCAGTGCCAATAATCCTGAAGTTATTGACTTTCACATGTTTAAATGTTTTGTGTTCTCTGTTGTGGTGGAAAGAAGAAGTTCGATCAGAGCGTGAATGATTGTTTCTCATTTCCTCCTTATAAACAGAAGCTCACTCGATCTCAGCGCTGTCTGTGCTGACAAGATTTAAAAATAGCATGTCTGCACTATATTTGTGGTCTGGTTTGCATCAAATACTCAAGTCATCCCTTCAAACGATCTCGCACAGAAGCAGAAACCAGCCTGATAACATGGAGCCAAAGTTACGGCGAGGTCAGTCCAAGATAAACACAGATAAACTCCTGCAGAAATGTCAGCTTTTGTCTTCACACGGCCGACTGCTGAGCGCGGAGGCTGGTCGGGCATGGGATGTGATGTCAGCAGACCACGCAGGGGCATACTGGGTTTGTGATGTCTCACATCTTGATACACATTCCTCACCGATCATATGCCGTGTTTGATGTCATTTGCAAAGCTGCCGGAGCAAACTCAAGCTGAGATTTCTCACACGGTGAAGTCCTGACCTGAAATCACGGACTGAACCACTTTGGACACGCCATCGTCTCACATGTCCTTCAGTCTTCACGAACAATGCTAGTGTTTTTGCATATGTGCGTGTAGATGTATATTGATTATTCCGGATTACCTGTCGTTGAAGTAGGAAGTTGTTTTGCCTCAATTCATTGTTTCGTTTCGTCAGCTGCAGAAGTCATGTGTGGAATACCTCAGGGATCAATACGAGTACCACTTCTGTTTTCACTGCACACCTTCCCCCCTATACTCATTGCTCGCTTCCTCCATGTTCCTCCTCACTGTCGTGCTACAAATTGGTACCTTCTGGCCAAAAGTGAAGTTTGTTTAGACTTGTTTTGAGGAAAACTTGTAGCCCTTATTTCAAACAGTGACGAGACAACAGGAAATGAGGCAGCGACCTCCTTGGGTGAACCAGGAATGTTGCAGTAAAGTGTCGGGTTCTTGATCCCTAATCCACATATTTATCTACATAAGCTCTTTGTTGTGACATCCTTGCCTTCCTTGTCAAAACTGGGGGCCTACATTACCCACAATGCAACCCTGCAACACTGTCACCATCTCATTCAGAGATTCAGGTGTCAGTAGGAGGTGCTGCAGCCTCTGCACTGCAGAGGGCCTGGTAATCTCACTTCTATTATCTTCAGCTACAAACTGACTCCAGTGACTCACTCGAGGCAGTTTATTACACCCTCAGCAACCACAAAAGTCTTTATTGTGCTCTTTAACACCTGTACACAGACATTGTTGTGTAAAATAAGTGGAGTTACACACCCATAGCGCATCCACACATGTGATTTAGGCTATTTAGGATATTTAGGATATTTAGGCAGGGCCTCTTTTCCCCACATGACCCTGATTTTCTTTGCTTTTAAACCATTTTTTTCATCTTTTTCTCTAAAAAATATGCTGCTTCACGTGGCTTAGTGCTCTATAACATCAGGAACTCTCACCTCCCTGCTCCTCACAGAGGCATCGGTTAGATACTTCAGCTGTTGAAATGATGCAGATGTCTTATTTGCAGAGTAACTAGGCTTTATATTAAAAGTTTTGACTCTTCTTCTGTTGTTCTGACTTACTTCCTCCGTCTGACTTGCTGCTGGAGAACTCAGATATATGACAAAAAGGATAAGCTCCATTGAATTGGTTGGTGACAGACAGCCAGAGACAGCGCTAACTCAACTGTTTTGGCTGCTTGACTCTCAGAGGAGCAGCTTGCTCTCATTGGTGCACGGTGACACGAGTTTAACTCAGCCCCCGCCTTCATGCTTTGTCTTCTCTTTTCTCTGCAGCTGCTTTTCTTATCTTTTCCTTTGCTCGCCACACAATTTGCTCAACTGCTGATGAAAAAACCCACACGAAGCATGGTGAACATCTGAGGTCGGGTAAATATTTAGTATTTTTTGATGGTACACACACAAAAAAGACCTGAATCAGCCTTTTTTTTCTGGCCTTGACACTTTTTTTTTTATACCTATACAGAATTCAGTGTGTTCTGCTCACAGTGTCCTACTAACAAACATGCCCAGTCCTCATAATGAACTCAACCCAAGCTAAATATGGATGGATGGAGGTCTGATGACCCATTTTCAAAATCCTAAACCCGACTGTTTCAGTTTGTTCTTCTTGTTTTGTTTGTTTTGTGATGCTGTGGTGGGTTTTCCATGTTTCCTGCTTTCCTGTTATGCATTAACTACAAACACTGGTGAATTATGAATTATGTCAGCTCTCCTCCCCTGCGACCTTCGGCGTGCAGAGACCTTAAATTCAAAGCACTGAGGCAAACTCTTTCCTTTGTCCTTGTGTGAGACATTAGAAAGATCAACAGGTTTAACTTTGCTACGAGTGCTGGTTTTAAGCTGAAACTAGGAAGGCAGGAGCTCTGCATGTGCATGAAAAGCTTAAATAAACCTTTGCTTTGAATTTACTACAGAAACAGATGCATGTGTGAAATATGCAGCAGTGCTTAAAGGAGGTATCCACACTGACACATGAACCTCAAACTAGCTCCCTGCTCCCTGCAGATCTTGCAGTTCTTTGTAGAGGCATTGAGGATCAGAGAGTTTAAGTTCCTCCCCTGCACAGCTGAAAGCACTGATTAGACTGTGGTCCTGCATCTTAACATGCCGGGTTATCGTCTCAAGTGTTTTAAGAGCTTATGAAGTGTAATAAGAGATAAAAAAAAAACTAAAATACTGATCTCCTCTCTGACATCTCTGCATGAGAAATACGTCTTTCTTTGCTGCAAATTACAGCTGCCTGATTTTAATCCTTATATAAGGGTAATTTTGACTGTTAATGGCAACAAAGATAATCATTTCCTGCATCGCGACAACTATGGTCTGCTGCATAAATTCAACAAACTGCCGTCACACCTCCAGAGCATAATCTGGACTGCTTTGCACTTTTTGGTTTGTCTGTTTCACAGCTGATGCAGCAAAGCGGCGTGGACTCCCTGACAAAGGTAAAACAGGAAATGGAGTGATAACGGGGTGAAAAACACAGACGCATTTGGAAAAGCATGATTCCTTTCTAGAGCATCGACAAAAGACTTTATCTGAATCCTGCAATGACATTCATCCATTGTGACCGGGACGCAAAGAGAACGCGCTGCGTCAGCGCAACGTGCTCTTTGACGTGGATTTACGGCGTGACATGTTCTCAGGGGTCATGTGAGCCGCTGTGAGCTGTTCCGAGGTCGACGGTGGCATGAGCAGCTGAAACAGAAAGGCTGTTGTGGAGTGGGGTTGTCCCGGAGCGAAGTCAGCAGAGTAGGTGGAAAATGATTGACGTCGGGCCGGCGCAGGGCGAAGCCTCACAAGACCCTCAACTGACTCTGCTTCTGTCTCGGCGGCGCGCGGTGTTGATAAAGTGATTAAGTGCTGATTTCCCTTTATTGATCTGTGCCGTGACATGAGGACACTGGGGGCTGCCCAGGGAGGCGTCTAAAGGCAAACATCTCTCACATGCACACTCCTGATTATTGACCGTCCACCGATTAAACACGTTTTAAAATGTGTTGCTATCAACACCCAAACATTATCTGTCTAACTTCTGCAGCGTAGTGAGAGTCTGAGCCAATCGGCTGATGCTGCCATTCACATTAATGAGTCACCATTTAACTTAACTATATGTCTTTGGAGCGTTGGTGGATCCAAACCCAGACAAACTGTGTCATCCTGCTATTGCAGCTGAACCAGCGGGTTAAAGATTACAGAGACTGATTGCTCCCCGCAGCTCTACACCGTCTCTCATAAACCTGTTTCCAGCTGCTTCTAGTAAATAAACTCCGACAAATCCGCCGGATGCTCCCCGCCCAGCACCAAACAGCAGACGGGTTATGTTAGCAGCTAGCTGGTGAACAGCGTGGAGAGTGTTTCCCCTCCGGAGAAGGATTCAGGGGGAGGAGGACGACTTGAACGACTCTGAACTGAGTGTAAATATTTGCAGTCTGCAGTCATCAGGTGATCATAGCGTCCACAATCAATTAAGTCCAGCAGAGTGCTTCATGAAACACCTACATTAGGAGTAAAAGCATTGAAAAATCATTGAAAATCGATCTTACTGATCAATTAAAGATCAACTGCACTGTTGCATAGCCATTTACTGTGGCAGAGGTTTTGATTTAGAGCCATTATGCACAAAAAAGCACGTAAATCCACCGTGTTTTGGTATTTTTACCTGCTAAATATCTTCATAGATGACCTTATAATTGGCTGTTTTTATATCGGTACATGTAAATAGTTCTTTTTCCTGCTATAAAATGCAGAAAACACACTTGTGGCAGTACATCTGTGTCACCTTAAACTTATATAAAGCACATTTTTTGATAAAGTTCCAGATGTTTATTGTCATGTACAACAAAGCAAGTTTCTCCGTGCAATGAAATTCTTTCTTTGCTGTCCACCCTGATGCCTGACGCCGTATATAAAGTACAAAATAGAATAAAAACAGAGAAATGCAATAAATAAAAAACACAATAGTACAAATACAATATCTGATATTTACAGTCAGTGTTGTGGGTGGGTGGGCTCTCCTGTGGACCCTGTGGTGGTAGATGCTCTGCAGAGAGGGCAGTGGTGTCCTGGTGATCCTCTCAGCAGTCTTAATCACTCTCTGCAGGCTACTGCGGTCCGCAGCAGTAGTGTTGCCGTACCATGCTGTGATGCAGCTGGTTATGGTGCTCTCAACCACGCAGCTGTAGAAGTTGATGCAGCTGTGAGGATCCTGGGCGACATGCCAAACTTCCTCAGCCTCCTCAGGAAATACAGCCGTTGTTGGGCCTTCTTAACCAGCTGTGAGGCGTTCAGTGTCCAGGTGAGGTCCTCACTGATGTGGACACCCAGGTATTTGAAGCTGCTCACCCTCTCCACTTCAAGCTCCTGGATAAACAGTGGTTGACACTATCATCTCCTCATATCTGACACTGATAAATCTATCTCAGTCGACTGACTAAACGCTCAGTAAAGAACCTAAAAAGACTATAATTACAACGATTACAAAGAATACAAAGATTCCTAAATGTTAAACATTAGTGTATTCTGTGTGTGTGTACAGTTCCTATGTAAATGAATGACTCGAAGAAACGTCAGACTTTGCTTTACAGCCTCGACACTGCGTCTCCCTCCCAATAAAACTGAAATATGACTTTACATAAACTGTGATCTCTGCAATAAAACACAAAGTTACGTAAAACTGAAGCTGAAGCTGAGTGAGGATCTCAGGCGAGTGCCAAATACCGAAGCATCCCTCTAATGGTGTTACATGACCGGTGGGAGCGTCCCTCCAGATGGACTCATAACTGCTCTCCAGGATTATACAGCAACTTTCTGCTTGCACACACACAAAGCGTGTCTTTAAAGGGGGCTTCTCAGCAGCTTAATTGCGTTGCCGTCTGACTTTCCGAGCCATAAATACGTGCCAAAAATGTATTTTTACGTCCCCTTTTGAGTAAAAACCTCCACATTTTAGCAATTTCAAGATTAAACTGCGTTTTAATAAGATTTGCTCAGAACATCTGCCTTTGGAGTGAGTTCATTCTGCAAATTAATGCTAAAAATGACTTAAATTGTTCAGAAAAACAAAGAAAAACGCCCCCAAAAACCAAACCAAAACAAACTTGCACTAGAAACAGATCCATAGCAGATCTTTGCTCTTTGGCGACAAACACAAAAACCAGATTTTGAGTGTCCTCTTTAGGTGCCCTTTATCACGGTTACTCCTGAAAGTGAGGGATATGGGTTTTACATAACCTGCAGACGGCTTATCTCAAAGATAACCCTGGGAAAACAACCATGTGACCCACGGCTGGATAAAAAGTCAAAGGTTGTTTTTAATTTACATTTGACAGTGACTCTGGCGCCGAGCGTCAGATGATGCTCAGAAAGACCCAGAGCGCTTCGTCTTCAGGTTGCTCACGATTACCGTAATTCCACTAATGCAGATGAGGATACTGGCTCATTCGCACCATCACTCTTGCCAGGGCGTTTACCTTTACAATGACTCAGCTCTAATTTCTAGAAATCCTCTGATGATCTCATGATGTCATCTCTGACCCAACGCTTACTAATGCCCACGTGGCTCTAAATGCCCCTTTTTGCATATTTAAGCCTGCAGTGCATGTAAAGCATATGAGAGGGAGAGCTCTGGATGCGATGGAGACACATTCCACATGCGCGCATGCAGCACACGGTTTGTGTCGGTGGAACATTGTGGCCACATGTGAAAACACAATCATGTGGTCTCATTTTCAAGGACCCTTGAAACTAGTTCAGACTGATTGATGCACCAGACTGAGATGCATAAGAGGACAAAACGTGTCAACAGTGGTGTGAAAGGTGACGATGGGTCCTTTTTGGAATAGCTTTGCTTCAAAATGCACGACACAAGATGAACCGCAGTGCACCAAACGACTGATGACACACTAATAATGTTTGCGGGCAGGGACACATGTAGTCATCTGAGCAATCAGTTATGTAACACACATGACCTGCTTGTCTTTGCAGGTCTCTGTGCCAAGGCGACGGATCAGCTGCGTTGTTCCAGAAACCACCTGATGAGGCAACGTGGGTTAAAGGAGGGCGGTGGAGCTGAGACGCAACATAATGGAGATGGGGTAGCATGTACGGGGTACATGTGAGCAACACTATGAATGCATCCCAAGAGGGGCAAATGTGCATCCAAGATGGCCACAGCTCAACCTGGAGCACAGACGACGACCCAAGGCTTTACAGTTGCTCTTTGTCTGCAGGAAACAAGTCGTACCGATTGACCAGACGCTCAAATTCATGCTTGGATGCTGCTCCCGCTCCAGCTCTGTCCGACCGAGGTTTGCTAGTCATTGTATAAACGCACCATCGTGGCAATGTCACACCTCTGATTATGAGAGAGGCACAGGCATGTCAAAGGCCCCCAAACCTCCAGCACACTCAAACCGAAAGAGACACTGTGTTTCGGTGCTCTTTGCGGTTGTTTTGCATCTACTTGCTGTAGTTAATGTCACTTTGTGTTTCTGTTGTCATTTTCCAGCTAGTTGTGGTTGTATATTACGTCTTTGTGGTTTTTGCATCTCTTTATGTGTTTTATATCTTTCATATCTCTGTTTTACATCACTCTGTTGTCATTTTCCATCTCTCTGCGGTGATTTTGTGTCTAACTGTTGTTGTTTTCCCATGTGTTTGTAGTCATTTTGTGTCTCTTGTTGTTTGTTTTGTGTCTCTTTGTGGCTGTACGATTGACTCTGGTAAAGAAATGTTACCAGTCCAGTCAAACAGACGCTCTGACCCAGTGACCACCCAGTGACCCATTCGTACTGCGTGCTGCCCAGTGACACAACACCTACTCAGGTAATCCTTGATTTGTTAAACTTTGGTTCAACACAGCTTTTTATAAATTGTGCTGTGTTATACACCTTCAAGAGGCGTCTACTGAAGCAGCACGTTCAAACAATCTTCTCCAGGTGATTCACTGGAGTCAACTGTGACCTAAAAACCCCGAAATTAGCAAAACCAACCAGATTTTAGGTGGAATTAGTCTTAATTATCTCTACTCTGGCTCTTCAAGTGGACAGAAACATCCAGGAACTGTACGACGAACTGCCCACCTGGGGCAGATTGATTTTCGACTGCGTGCGCTTCATTATCTAAATCTAAAAGAGAAGCTCCGAGAGGCCAAATGATTCGCTTAACGCGGCACAAACTGCTTTGGATTATCTCAGGTTTCTAAAGACTGACCTTTTTAACTTGGTCTATCTTTAACGTGCAGTCTCACAGGAATAACAGCTGGTTTGTGGCTAACACGACCTTCAGTCACATCAGGTCTGGGCTGCAGTGGCGGCGCCGTTTTCTCACACTTACATAACGCGTGGGCGCAGGGTGAGAGCAATGAGCGGAGTGGAAAGGAAACAAGATGCAAGATGTTATAATCATTTAAATAAAGCTGCTCTGTGAACGCCCTTGAGTTTACACCGACACAGAAACATCAGTTCAGGTTGTCTGACTCAGCCTCGTGAAGGGCAGAAATTAGATGAGCTATTTGCAGGCCGCCGTGCTGCAGCGTATTACATAAAACGAATGGTGGAGAGATTGAATGTGCATCTGTAGGAATGTGCATGACAACCGTTTCCTCCTGCAGGCTCTGCAGCAGCTCTGGTTCGTGGGATTATGCTCTAGCAACGAGTTTGTCCCCTGCAGCGAAGAAACAAAAAGTCGATCTGAGAGCTTTTCTACAAAGCTCAAATGAAGCATCGACATGTTTCGCCACAGCCAAACATCTCAAAGTTCAAAACAGTTCACCTGGCTAAAGCCCTGTCCCTGCAGTGCCCCCGTTGGCCTCCAGTCCAGTTGTTTTGCTGCTCCTCAAATGCATCTTGTATCCTAAAACCCTGGACCCTGAACCACGATTTAACACCTTAACAAACGTTCAAATGAACGTGTCCCCGCTGACCTTCTGTCTGTCTGATGTTAGCTGAACGACCACTCAGCTAGCGCTTCACAGATCCAGGCAGGTCGACAGAACGACAGCGTTAGCGCTTGAATCTTTAGCCTTTTTGAACTTGATTTGCTGTTTGGTGAATTTTCTGGTTATTTCCGTTTATAAAAAGTCGCCAGAACGCAGAAACTGACACGTCGATATGTGCTGTTTGATGCTGACACTGACAAAGTGACCAATATGGCGGCTGATACAGAGAATATTTGAATGAAAGTGCACGTTCTTTATGTGGACTGTGCACCAGTTTTTGACTCTGACTCTGAAACAAAACAAATAACTTTATTAAAGATATCTTATATCTTGCATTATATTCCAGAAAAAAAAGGTTATTTACCAGGTAAAAATACCAAAACAATGTGGATTCACCTGCCGTTTATTGTATGTTACGACTTTAAATTGAAAACTTTGTGCTTTTGACAGTTTTCACGATGGATTACGTCATTAAAAATAGACATGGATGGGTATTAGCCACTTTATAAAACAACACATATGCCGATATAATACAGATATATCCACAATAGATTAATTTTTGCCAGTTCATCATTTGCATCAGCTTTATATTAAACACATCATCCAGTGAGTGCATGGACCATAGCAGAATGTCCAGTGAGTGGAAATGAGGTTTCTGGTCATGAGATGAAGGCTATACGTTATCTGCTCCTCACTCAGCAAATTGTAGAAACAGCCTCTAATTCAATACCAACAAAGATGCACGAGTTTAAAGATGCACCAGCCTCTGCTGATTAAAAAGGCAGAAGTCGAATGACTTCAGTAGATCAGGACGTCTCACTCAGGAAACTAAAGCAATCACTAAAATCAAATGTGACAAAACTTTGGTTTCAGGCAGGCAGGCTGAGACGCAGCTTTTAAAACCCTAACGAAACAGGAGCAGGAGTGAGCGGTCCAGTTTTTTTAGTTTAAATAACTTTATCTTTCTCTAAATTAACGATATAAAGCTCTTAAACGGTAACTCCCTCTACCTCTGAGCTCGTTTTCCCAACAGGAGTCGTCTGAAAATGAGAAAACGCGCACCAGGACTGTTAAAGCTGTGTTGGAGAGCGGCGGTGACCTCTTGAGGGCGACTCACACGATCACAGAACCAAGAGACGACCACACGGAGCTGAGGTGTGACTGAAAATCACATGAAAAATGGTTTTAACGGGACTTTTTAAACTCTTTTGAGTGCGTTTAGCTTCTGAATAATCAGTTTTTCCTGTTCTTCATACTCCGTTACAGTGGACGGAAACACAGTGCAATGTCTTATTCAAGATAAAATGAGAAACGCTTGAATAATTACACTGTTGTGGTTTCCAAAGAGGTAAAAATACATAGTTTTGTTATTGTTTAGCCTTTTATTCATGCAACACATGTGCTTATACCTTTAATGTGTGTGTGTGTGTGTGTGTGTGTGTGTGTGCGTTAGTGACAGATAGAACCACTAGATGGAGTGAGAGATTAGTGTCACACGTTTGTCGGCGTCACAGCTGTGAGACTTATAATGAAAGATCAGATGACTAATAACAATAAACACATAATATATCATGAATACTGTTTCATACATGTTCTCCTCTAAGCGCTCTGCAGGCAACAGGTTGTTGTTATGTGATATAAGAGGTTAAATCCGTCTTCTTCTATGGTGGCCACGGCGTTTCTTCTGCAGCATCGCCCTGAACATTCTCTGCAGAGATGGGACGAACGACCTAAACCCAGGATCTGTGCTTTGTTACAGTGTCTCTCCTTTGAAACATCTGCTTGTCATGTGTTTCTGCATGTGTGTGGGTGTGTGTGACATGTGGTTTTGGGGCGTTTACACATGCATGTAAGTGTGCGTGTGGGCAGACTTCTTCTTCCTAGTCAACCAGCCATAGAGATCTGCAACTCTTTGTGTGTGTCCATGCGTGTGAATGTATGTGTGTGTGTGTGTGTGGGGGTGGTGGTGGTGGTGGCAGTGAGAATGAATAAAAGACGAAAACACAGAGGAAGGGCAGCTTGAGCAACATGTGATGGAAACACAAACGCTATCCTGGGCTGAGGAGGCAGATCAACAAAGAGAGGGGTGGAAAAGAAGGAAGGAGGAGGAAGAGGACGGTGGCCGCCTTCCGACCGGTCCTTCCTCGTCTCCCTGATCCACAAACTCTCCTCTTGGTCTTTAACGTCTCCTGTTTGTGTCTCCTGACTCCCTCTCGCTGACTCTCGCTGACCTCCGTGACACAGTTTTCCTAAAACAGTCCAACGTGTTGGTTTCCATCGATGAGGTCACATTCTTTCATACGTACATGCGATGGGTTAAGGACTTTGGGAAGATTAACAATCAATTAATCAATTAATTGTCCCTTAAAAAAACATAAAATGTGTTTTTTTTCGTCAGTCTAAGCTTCATTTGTTGCATCATTGCACAAACTCTCAGATAGCATTGCATACTCTCTGAAACTACATATTAAACACATTAAATATGATTAAATATCAGATTACACCTGGAACACGCTCATAACAATGATCTCTGCTAACATATTGTCTCATAGGAAATATGAATATATTTGATTTGATGACGCTACAGCCATGCTAATGTGATGCTAACATGCTAACGGTAAGCATATCAAAGAAAGCACCTGGGTCAGAGATCAGATGTGCAGCGTTCTTAAAAGCATCATGACGAAGACGTGAATGTCTGCACCGAGCTTCGAGACGATCCAGCCAGTAGTTGTCGAGGCATTTCACTCAAAATGACCAAAGTCAGCCTCATGATGGCGCTAAAACAAAGTCTTTAGTCACTTGCAGGACTTGTGACCTCCTGGATCTGATCCTGGATCTGGCATAAAAGGACGTGCGCTGTGATGTTTCACCTGTTAGTACCTGAGTCAATCAAATTAACTGATTGAGTATTAAGACAAAGAAATGTTTGCACATGCTTGAAGAAGAGGCTCACGACCTTTGTCTGAAGCACATCACAGACTCTGTCCTGTGACTCCACCTGCTGAGTTTTCAATCAACCAATGGGATCATCTCTGCAGCCCTGCCAGAGAAAGTAAGGCAGGAGAACGAGGGGGGCGACGGGCCAAATCAACAAAAGCAACTCCTGACAGAGATCCAGCAAAGACACAGGTCAGTTCTGCTCTTGCAACATTTGTTTGTTTGTAAGTTTGAACTAGTCAAATGTTGTTGGGTGCAGACGTTTTGGGTGATTTTAGGTAAGTTGAGTAATTTGCCAAAAGCAGGGAAAGTTCTGCAGCATCCCTCTTTGTCACAATGGCAGTATTTTGTTTTCTGTAATCCTCATTCATCAGCTGCACTGAGGCCTCAGGTGAAGCCCCCCACCACGGAACACCCCGACCGACAAGGAGCCAAAACCTCATGACACTGTCACCCAGAAGGTAAACACACACATATCATCCTGAGCCCCACCCCCTGTGGATGCAGGGCCCCTCTGCTCCGGATAAGGGGAGCCCCAAACTCTGCAGGATGGGGAGCGGGTGTTGAGGAGGAACAACACCCGCTGGCAGGTTGGAGGGGCCCCGCGCAGATTGATGTGCATGTGAAACCAGCCAGGGCCAGATATTGTGCTGCGTCTGCGGCCCGCCCGGCGACTCTCAATCTGAACCTGCGGTAAATTTAACTCCAGTCAAAACAAAGTTAAAAGGCAAAGCTTTGAATGGTGCAGCGCTGACAAGCTGCCCTTTCCACTCGCTTTGGGATGAAATAACTCTATTAGGCTGCTCCCATAGAGACACTGACTAACTCTATAGGGTGTTGGAACATATATTTTACTTTAAGATATTATAGAGATGATGCTCAATGTAACTGTAGTTGTTTTCACCATCTTTTCTGCACGTTTCATACTCATTAATTACAATTAAACACACATTTTAAGGCTTTTTAGCCATGTCATGAGAAGTAAACAGTAACAGTATCATAGAAGAAGCAGGACCCTGTTATTGCTGTAGTATTTCTGCCAGTACAGCTGACCTGCAGTGTGTTTGTTGTTGACATTATGAGACGATGAAGGTGAAGGAGGATGTTGTTATTCAGTTTGAACTAACTCTTCTACTAACTAATAAATAAAGACGTGTGCTTATTGTGATTCGTGATATTACAGATGCAACAACAACAACAAACATGCGTTAATATCCTATATTATCATCGATGAACTCATAAAGAAATACATGCAAATCCAGCAAATCTGAGTTCTTTCTGCTTTCCCTGAGTGAATGAGTGCACCTGCCAACCCTGCTGTAGATACATATTGTTAGTGCTGATGCTATTACTCCATATGAAGTTCAAGACAATTTCACTTTCCCACGTCTTTTTGCTTTTGAGACAAACAATAACAACAGATAATAATCACTTGGAAAGTTGGACAGTTGTCACTTTAAGTAAAAGTTTAGCTGCTGCTGTGTAGAAACACTGGGGTATTGTCGGCGAAAGGTCTCTGAGTCAAAATCAAAAGTAAAAGTAGTCATGAGAAGAGGAAACAGCAGCAGAGAGTTATGTGATTATATTACTGTGTTATATTATCATTGATGAATTCATGCATGGGCAGTGCATCGTGTTGTTATTTGTTGCTCAAATGCAACAAAAACAAAATTTTAAAAAAAGCTGAAAAGGAAATACTGAAATATTTAAACCAAGTACAGGGAAAATTACAAATGAGCAAAGTACTGGAGGAACTGTACTCGATTACTTCCTTTAACGCAGAGGTGAAGGTTGTCAACACATTCCGGTTGTTGCTGGTGATTTAATTCATCCCGTGCTGTCCATTCACAGCAGGACCATGTGTACTCGCCTATACGCTGCCCGAATGTGTGTGTGTCCCCTTCCTTGCAGGCGGACATGGCACAGCCTCACAGAGATGCACCGACATTATCCATTCACTGCACGCTGGCCAACGCAGAGCCGCCAGGAGCCAAGTGCACAAGAAAAGAGCCCTGTCTTTTTTTTTTTCTTTGTCCGTCTTTGATTTGTAAATACCTCCGCTGCAGTGCGACAACTTCCAGTCTTGTATCTTATAACCATCAAACATTTACATGAGAAAGTTGACAAAGGCTGAAACAGCGGAGGAGGCCTGGCAACAAAGAGGCCCATTTACAGCGTACAGTCGGGGAGAGACACGGAGAGGGAGGGTGGGAGGAGAAGCTGGGAGGAGAGTTGAATTAATGAATTAAAAATGTCGTGAAACAGCGGCTGACTGAATACTTTTGGGTTTGTACAGAGAGGCGTGTTGCAGGGGGGGTCCTGGAGGAGTGGACAGCTCGAGCTTCTTTAACTTCTCTCTGTCCGAGCGCTCTCTCGCTGTCAGCCTCACGTGCAAGAAGAAGAAGAAGAAGAAGAAGAAGAAGAAGAAGTGCACACTGTGCTCATCTGATTACATAATGACCCAGTGACAGTGAGCCAGAACCGGTACTGCCAGTACCAGTGTGCTGGGAGACACCGACTGACCGCAGCTTAGTCCTCGTCCAGGCCTCTCCTCTGGAGGCTCGGCTTGTTTTGTTTTGTTTTGTTTTGTTTTGTTTGTTCTGTTCATTTATTTTTCTTTTTAAGAGTTTTTGAGTTTTTTTTAGAAAAGATGAGATGACAACGACGTAGAGACGCCGCGAAAGAAGAAACACGCAGACGCTGTGATGTCAGTGTGCGAGAGGTGATTTCAAACATGCTCGAGCTGTCGACTCCTCGGAGACGTTCACAACCCTGACGCTTCTCTTCTTCTCCTTTTTTTTTTTGTTTTGTTTTTTAACAATTGCACACTGTCTGTCCCTTTTTTCCCCCACATGTCTGCTGCAGCAAAGTGAAATCTCGAGGTTTCCAAACAAAGTGAACTTCTGTTACACGTCAACCGGAGAGGTAAGAGACGCGAAAGCATCAGAGAACCTGCCTCGAGAGTTCTTTCTCTATAAAGTTATGAAAGTAATGCATTGATCTCGTTTGTCTGACTTGTGTGCAGACTGAAGTGTTGATGCACTTGCTGTGCTGTTTATTTACAGTTCGGTTGTGGTCAGTTTCAGTGTCATCACTTCCATGCAGTTGTCCTTTAACGTGTCTCTACCTTACATCACTTCCTCCTGTGTTATTTTTCCATGATCCTGCACACTGACATTGCTCTGACACCCCTGTCTACGCACTGATATTGCTCTTGTGACCTAATGATAGGTCCTTGGTCTTTTACACGAGTTGTAATCTGGCGAGCAGTCTGAGCAGACGTGTCGCATATCCTTGAACTGTCTGATGTGAGGTTTTGAGGTCGGACAGGTGCTCAGTCTCGCCGCGTGTGTTGTGTTTACAGCGCGGAGGTGTGAAACAATAGAGCAACTCTCTCCCACTCTGACTGCTACGTAGGACTATCTGGGGTGAAATCATCATGTTAGTGGCAGCAAAGATTAAGATCCTGCAATGTCCAACTCTTTGCTGGGTGCACCAAGCATTTGAAATCCGAGATCTTTCGTAAATGAAAAGCCGCTTGTCCAAATCATGCACCTATCCTGCACGGGCGACCGACAAAAGCATGTTTTTTACTAGAAGAGGGTTAAAACATTTGGGTTTCTGCTGCAGCTCAGCGAGAAGCGGTCGAACAACAGGATAGAAGCAGAAACTGTTGAATGACTGAAACAAACCACAGTGGAAAGAGCAGGTGCGGAGTTGTTTTGACTCTACAGAGAGCCTCTACAGAAACCTTGAGTCAGCTTTCCACTGAGGAATCCTCATCCGCACCACAACAGTAGTAGTAGTTAGACCAGCCAGATTTACAGCAGAGAGACAGACATCCGGCTAGTTCCGACTCAGAAGAAGACGGTAAAAGTCAGACCTAAATTACAGCCGAGCGGCCATCAGCTGCTCTCCTTTGTTTAATTTAGATCAGTGTCGTAACTCCTCAGCTTCTAATTCTGGGCTCAGGAAACGGTGGCTGAGTGGTTTTAGGGAAGTGGTAGGTTTAGACTGAGGTTTGGACAGACTGCCGGACCCAGACATCTGATCTCCATGGCCACTGGTCACATTTACTTCCTGCCGAAGGTAGATTAAAAGGTAGAGAGGCTGCAGCTGTGATGAGCAGAGAGCATACTGATATCCCCTTACAGGTAGTCACCTTGTGCAGTAATACACTGCTGTCAGCTCTTTCTTTACTCGCTGTCAGTGCGTAAAGCTCCGTCTATCTGTTTCAGAACAGCAACCTCTCAGCTTTAAAAGTGTTGCTGAGGCCAAAAGCTTTGTGATCGAGCATCCTAGAGACACTGTACCACAGATTATTTCCCTTAGACATCTTAGAGGGCTTGATAATGACAGTCTAATCCTGAGGGAGGTGCAGAGCACAACCCCATAAATGCAGAAGACAATGGCGATCGTGCTCTTGGTTGCACTCTGGTTTGTAGCCATAGTTCCAACTCTTGTGACTTCTGACATGATCACAACCTTTAATGTCGATTGCATGATAAAACCCAACAGAGAGACTCACAAAAGCCCGACACCTGCTGCATGCGTATTACACCTGTGCACTCTCTTACTCCACAACAGGTACAGTCTCTCAGCTTTTTAACTGCACCTTCTGTGCCAATATGAACGCAGATGTAGGTTTAAGCGAGTTTGCACGCTTGTCGGGTGGTTAAGGTGTCACCTTCATGCAGCCGTTAGCCAAGTGGGGAGATGAGACAAGAGTCAGGAGCCACTTTTTCACGAGCATAAGCATAAATACATGTGAAAAGTGTTGAACGATGATCACGTCTCTCCGATGTTTCACACCGCCTTCGACGAGCGTGGTTGTTTGGAAAAAATAATCCCTTCTGAAGAAAGAACTTTTACACCTCTGCCTCAAATGTGGTCAGATGACACATCAAACCGAGCCGAGTTTTATAAGCCAAAACATTTCCCCATAGGTGTGACCCAAAGAGTTACTCAGTAATCTGTAGGGCCTGATTAAATTATTCCTCGTGCATCAAGAAAGCCTTTAGTTTTAAATTATAAACATTTATCAGTATATATAATATATAATAA